>SEYY01020268.1:2500-17500 GCA_009176605.1 Armadillidium nasatum
TTTTATGCGAATTGTAGATCAAGAGTGAGGGTGAAGAGAGAACTTTCGGACTGGTTTAGCATAGGAGTGGGATTGAGACAGGGGTGTGTTATGTCGCCATGGCTATTTAATCTATTGATGGATGGTGTAGTTAGGGAAATGGAGAGAGAAGGGAAGGGTATTAGATTGAGTAATATGGAGGGTGAATGGGATGTGAATGTTTTACTTTTTGCAGATGATGCGGTGTTGGTGGCAGAATCTGAAGAAAAGTTGAGAATACTTGTGAGAGAGTTTGAGGGAAAATGTGCAAATATGAGATTGAAAGTCAATCCAGGGAAGAGTAAAGGTTATGAGGATTGGAGGTGGGGATGAAGATATGTGGAGGGAGGAATGTGGAGGTGTAGAAGTGGGGGGAATGAAACATGAGGAGGTGAATGAATTCAAATATCTAGGAATGTTGGTGGAAGGTAAGGGTGGGACGGAAAAGAAATAAAGAATAGAGTGGTAGAGGGAATGAGAGTGTTGGGGGGTCTAAGAGAAGTATGGAAGAAAGGAAAAATTTCAAAAGAAATAAAGATAAGAATGTTTGAATGTATGTGTTTACCTTCTGTAGTGTATGGGTGTGAAACATGGATGATAAGTGATCGAGCGAGGAAAAGTTTGAATGTCTTTGAGATGAAAGGCTTGAGAGCGATATGTAAATTGAGAAGGATTGATAGGATTAGAAATGATAGAATAAGGGAGATGTGTAATTGGAAGAAGGGTATAGTTGATAGAGCGGAGGAGGGTGTGCTAAAATGGTTTGGACATATGTGTAGAATGAATGAGGACAGAATGGTGGACAAGGTACTTAGATCCGAGGTGGATGGTGGTAGGGGGAGGGGAAGGCCAAAGTGGAGATGGATGGATGGAGTGAGAGAGATTTTGGGTGGAAGGAAGAGGGTAGAAGACTTGCGGAGGACAGAGTGAGATGGAGGGCTGTGGGGAAAGGGGTTGAAAGGTAAGAATGGGTATGTTTGTGAGGGAATTGTGGCGGGCACCACCCCACGAAAGTGTGAAAGGTGATAGTGAAATAAATATAATATATATATATATATATATATATATATATATATATATATATATATATATATATATATATATATATATATATATATATAATATATATATATATATATATATATATATATATATATATATATATAATATATATATATATATATATATATATATATATATATATATATATATATATATATATATATATATATATATCCGGTGGCATATTCCGGAGGCCTACAAATTTCCACCTGAGTTGGAAAAATGGTATTCTGAATCCAGATCGTTAGAGGCCGACATTTCCAGATACACTGCTCTTGAAAGTATGTCAGTCAAATAAGGTTGGGGAAAACAGATATAAGGAGTGTGATCAAGACTTTACCAGTAGAATATATGTTAGATTGAGCATAGCAGTTAAATCTGGGGTAGGAGTGTTGGACAGAGAAAGAATGAGACTGAATGAGACTGTGATGAAAGTGTCGCACGAACTCTTCTCAATGGAGGAGGTATGTAACGAGAGAGTTCAGAACAGCAGTGTTCATTGTAATAGCGATATAGAGAGAGTGACGCAACAATTCGACGGGCAGAAAGAGATTGGAGAAAGTTAGTAAGAGGAGGAATGTTGATGAGACAAAAAGCCCTACACTCCATCTTTTCAAGGAGAGCTGTATGAATAGTAGCCCCCCAGATGTGTGAAGCATTCTCCATACAGGGGCGAACAACACCCTTAAAGAGAGCAATCATCTCAGAACTCGCAACCTCTTAGTGGCTTGTTTAGACAGAGAAGTAGTGTAATCTTATCAAGAAAGATCACGAGAAAAAAATACACCGAGAATATTAAGAACAGATGAAGGCTTGAGTTGCGCGTTTTTAAAGAAGATATCATAGTTGCGTGAAAGATTGTGTCGAGTGGACAGATGGAGGATCTAAGTTTTTTGGGCATTGAAAACAACTATGTTTTCTATGCCCCAATTTGAAATACGTGAAAGATCAGAAATTAGTTGCTCCAAGGCTACCCTCCTCAAATCTATTAACTGCTGTTGGGAGGGATGTCTTTCAAACTGAAAAGAGTAATGAAGCGTGGAGTCATCAGTATAGGAGTGGATAGGAGATGAAGTAATAGAAAGAAGGTCATTAATAAAAGAAGGAAAAATGTTGGAGATGGAACAGAAGCGTAAGGAACACCACAATTAATAGATTTAAAGGAAGAACGATGGCCATCTAAAGCGGCTATAGAACGACCTGAATAGAAATTAAAAATCACAGAGAGAAGGATAGATACCGAAAGAGTGAAGTTTTGAAATGAAAACTTTGTGCCAGACTCTAATCGAAGGCTTTCGATCTGTCTAGAGCGACAGCAAAAGATTCACTGAAATGCCGAGGAGCTGAGGAACAAGTGTTAGAGAGAAGGGAAAGAAGATCACCAGTAGAGCGCTTCATACGAAAGCCATACTGGCGATCGGAGATAAGATTAGAAAAGTTGAGGTGTTTCCAAATGTTCCTGTTAAAGATAGATTCGAAAACTTTAGAGAGTACGGATATCAAAGAAATGGGACGATATTTGGAGGGTTGAAAGGGAACATCCTTTTTCGGTACAGGCTGAATGAGCACACGTTTCCAGCGAGAAGGGAAGACCAAGGCAGGGGCAACCTCGGAAGCACATGAATTGAGCACCACAGGGGAAATACTATCAGGACCTCATACCTTCTTAGTATTATGATAAGACAGAGCAGAAATGGCATCTTTAGAAGAGATAATAGTTTAAGCATAAATAAATTGGAAGGGGTTGAAGGAGGAAGAATAGCTCCGGAATTGTCAAAAGTTGAATTCGAGGCAAAAGTTTGAGAGAAGAGTTCAGCTTTAGAAGAAGAGGAGGGAAAAAGGAAGAAGCAAAGTTAGAGTTGAGATTTTTTGCAAAATCCCTGTAATGTGAAGAAGAGGAACCAGAAAGATTATTACATTTTCTACGGAGAAAAGAATTTTTGGTGTTACGAAAGATAGCTTTTGCATGATTCCGAGATGAAATATAAGTTGTTGTATAATAATTCCTTATTATAATTTACTAGTTTCTTGTAGGACTGGAGCTGTGGCTTTAGTAGTTTTGACTTAAAAGCCCGAGATTTTGTGGTCTTACAAAATCCCCTAATTTAACTATCACCGACTTTCCCAAAAATGTACTGTTGAAGAATTGAAAACGGTTTCTAATATATTAGACTTTTTACTTTGTTTTCATGCTGAAAACAATTATCGGCATTAATGATTGTGCTGCTGATATTGACAATTGTACTATTATATATATATATATATATATATATATATATATATATATATATATATATATATATATATATATATATATATATATATATATATATATATATATATATATATATATATATATATATATAT
This sequence comes from Armadillidium nasatum, assembly GCA_009176605.1. Classification (NCBI taxonomy): domain Eukaryota; kingdom Metazoa; phylum Arthropoda; class Malacostraca; order Isopoda; family Armadillidiidae; genus Armadillidium; species Armadillidium nasatum. Next base: position 5,948 of record SEYY01020268.1, read on the forward strand.
ATATATATATAATATATATATATATATATATATATTATATATATATATATATATATATATATATATATATATGCTCTGAGAAATCTTACATTCGGAGATCAGTGAACGAGTCACGAATTGGCAGAAGTACAGTTATCACTTCTCGGATATATCTACTTCCAGTTCAAGAAGAACGTTTGGCTTTGAAGAAGCATAAGCTGCCTAGAGCTCCGTTGAGATCTGTTTTCCGGAAGGAGAAAATTCGTTGAGCAAGGCATTGTCCAGGACATAAATAGGGTGAGTAAAACTATTACATCTCGGGTAACTTATCCTATCCTTTTGCATCCTTTTATTAAAAAGGATTTGCCCCATCTAGACACCTCATCTCGTTTATTAATTTTTCAATTTTAGGTTTGAATTTGCCAAATCTGTCTTGTTGATGGGCACAGTATTTGTTTTACAAGAAATTATTTTTCATCACTTGTAAGTCTTTACTGTTTATATTAAAACTTATAAATATCGATTTCGATAAATTTACAAATTCCCCAAATTACTAGTTTTTGTCTTTATTTTCTAGCTTGGGGTCGGTCTACTCATTATGTAACATCAGGCTTGGAGTTTCCAAAGTCTCAAACCACCCTAGAGTAGTATGCTTATGAATATATTAATGTCAGAGGTGGGCATAAGCGCAAATGAGAGCACAAAAGCGCAAAAGCGCAATTTGCGCTTAATTTCGAAAATGTGCGCTTTTGCATTTTGCGCTTAACAACTTTTTTAAGAGCGCAAAAGCGCAAATTTGCGCTTTAAAAAATATTTTGCGCTTTTGCGGAAGTTTTTTGAAATTAGCGCTTACCAATTTGCGCTTCATCATTTTTCTTAATAAAAAACAATTTTGGGCTTATATTTCAGTTTCTTATTTAATCAGCCAAATTTTATTACTCTTTCTGCTAATTAAAAGTTAATATTTAAACTAGGAATGCCGATATATAAAAAAAATATCGATATTTAAAAAATATCAAATTGTCCTCGATAATAAAAGATATTGTTTATATAATATATATATATATATATATATATATATATATATATATATATATATATATATATATATATATATATATATATATATATATATATATATATATATATATATATAGGGATGGAGCGATACCAAAATTTTTACCGATACCGATACCTAAAAATTACCAGATACCGATTCCGATACCGATACCGGTATCGGAAAATATGCCGATACTACTACCGATAACGATACTGATACCGATACTTTACTCTTATCCAAAAATTTTGCCGATACCGATACCGATACCGATACCGGTATCGGAAAATATGGCGATACTTGCCGATACCGATACCGATACCGATACTTCACTCCATCCCTAATATATATATATATATATATATATATATATATATATATATATATATATATATATATATATATATATATATATATATATATATATATATATATATATATATATATATATATATATATATACATATATATACATATATATATGGTTTATTGAATATTTTGTTTATTGGTTTATTTGTATGGTACAAAAGCCTTGTCTTCCAATATTTAATAAAACTGACAAGAAGGTAATTTCCGAGTACATCGAAATAATGATGCCAATTGCTGTTAGGCTGGATATGTTGCAGGATGAGAAGAATGAGTACGCGGGGGTTCTATTGCCTAACCTCTTCCTCCTCAAGGACAATCTCGTGGAATTGCAACGAGAGGTGAAAAAACAACTATGCCAAAAGCTTAGTCAACTACTTACTAAAGCAGCCAAAGCCAAACAAAGGGAAAGAAAAGGGATTTGAACCGAGGTTCAGCATCATTTTTGATGATTGTGATTTACTTATGGCAAACAGCTCTGCACCCTCACTTCAAACTCGGAGTGGCACATAGGTTAAATGAGGGGAAGTATCCAGCTGTCAAGACGAGGATATTAGAGGAAATAAAGTGTAATATTGCATCGAATTTTACTCCTCCACATCAAGGCACTGAAGGTGATGGGAATGAATCTGAAATGGACCCATTTAAGGTGAGCTATTTTTGTAATTTAGAACAAACTTTAAGCATCTCTTGTGTTATATATATATATATATATATATATATATATATATATATATATATATATATATATATATATATATATATATATATATATATATATATATATATATATATATATATATACACTGAGAGATAGAATGAGGAGTGAACTGGTGAGAGAGTAATTTGGGGTGGAATCAATTTTGGAATGCATAGAAAGAAACCAACTGAGATGGTTTGGTCACGTGAAGAGAATGGGGGAGGGAGAGAGACTGAGAGAGATGCTGGAATGGAGACCAGAAGGAAGGAGACCGGCGGGAAGACAAAGGAAGAGATGGATGGAGGCGATAGACGAAGCCATACAACGAAGGAACAAGACACTGGAAGAGGTGGAAGACAACCGAATGTTTGAGGACAGAAATGCGTGGAGAAGATTTTGGAGTAGCACCCGACAGGCGCCAGCCTACCGGTTTGGACGGTGATGATGATGATGATGATGATGATGATGATGATATATATATATATATATATATATATATATATATATATATATATATATATATATATATATATATATATATATATATATATATATATATATATATATATATATATATATATCTTATATATTATATAGTATATATATATATATATATATATATATATATATATATATATATATATATATATAAATATATATATATATATATATATATATATATATATATATATATATATATATATATATATATATATATATATATATATATATATATATATATATATATATATATATATATATATATATATATATATATATATATATATATATATATATATATATATATATATATATATATATATATATATATATATATATATATATATATATATATATATATATATATATATATATAATATATATATATATATATATATATATATATATATATATATATATATATATATATATATATATATATTATATATATATATATATATATATATATATATATATATATATATATATATATATATATATATATATATATATATATATATATATATATATATATATAATATATATATACACTGACATAATGTTCAAATGAAACTTAAAAAGATTTGAGTTCTTGATACCATTTCTAAATTTTTCAGAAACTGAAGGCCCATATATCCAGCAGACACCTCTGGAGGAGAAGTTGCGGCAAACCTTGGATAGCTGGGATGCAGTAGATGTTCACCACAATACCCCTCTCACTAGGAATCTTTTTCCATGTGAATACCAAAAGGTCTGGGTGGACTTGTTTATGAAGTATAATACCCCATTACCCAGCTCAGCGGCCGTGGAGAGGTTGTTTAGTCAAGGCTCTGACATTCTAAGACCAAAGAGGGCAGCCATTGCATCCAGCAATTTTGAAAAATTTATTTTCATGAAAGGGAATATGACCCTTTTCAGAATGCAAGAGGAGAGCTACGAGGAGGAAGAGATCATAGATGGCTGAATAAATAATAATAAATTCTTTCTCATTTTTTGTTATATATTTGCATTTATCAAATAAAATTTAAAAATAATTCATCTTTACATCTTTTTTTTTTTTTTTTTTTTTTTTTTTTTTTTAAAAAAATTTTTTTTATTTGCGGACATGTGCGCTTTTGCATTTGCGGACTAAATTTTTGAAAAAATGTGCGCTTTTGCATTTGCGGACAAAGTTTTTAAAATTTGCGCTTTTGAGTTTGCGCTCTAAATTTTAAAATTTGCGCGCCCACCTCTGATTAATGTACAGTTATTTTTTTTTTATTTTATTTTTTATTTTTTATTTTTTTTTGTTTATTAAATAAGTAAAGCTTCTGAACTAAGTCTGTTTTTCAATCAACATAAGTAAATTCTTTTTGCAATTTAAAATTCAAAACGGTAAATTTTAAACCTCCAAGTAAAATAAAAGTAAGTTCACTTTCTGCAAATCTGTATTTTGCATAGTTAGGGTGAGTTTCTGGAGTTTGAAGATGAAGGTAATTCCTGAAGGCAACATCCCTGCGGTGAATAGCACGAGAACAATCAGAGTTAAACCAAGGTCTGTTAGGTTTATTTGAATTCAAAGAATATAATTTACTCCTCTATGAAAGAGAGAATCACCTCGGTAATGCGTTCTGCACACTCCAAGGGACCCCTCCTTCGGAAGCAATAATCATTCTACGGGAAATCAAAGAAGCAACAACCGCAAGTTCTACGAGCTTAAGATACCAAAATGCCACAAATGTTTTCTTTCAATAGACTTTCCTGCAGAAGACTTGAAGAGATAGAAGAGGATACAGAGATAAGAAGGTGATCGGAGAAACCCAGTGGAGGAAAAAAGTTAACAGTATTAGACTAAGAATTATGGATTAGAAGTTAGGAAAAGGTCTAGAATGTTGGGTTCATCTCCAAGACGATCAGCGATAAAAGTATGGAGCTGCACCAACTGCTCGAGGTCGTTGTGGATAGCGAAATGGAAGTCACGTTCATCAGCTGTATCATGAGAACTAGAAGAAAGACATTTGCGATGGTGAACATTGAAATCGCCTAATATGTTGATTTCAGAGAAAGGAGAAGGAAAGAGAATGTGCTCTTTTTAGAAGTTTAGGTAGTCGAAGAATTTAGGATAGTAAGTATAATTAGGAGATAAATAGGCAGAACAAACGAATTTAGTCGTAGAATGGCGACAGAGCCTAAACAACAAGGTGAAAAATTTGGAACATTCCAAATTAGGGACACGAGAATAAACAACATCATTTCGCACGTATGCCCAACAAACGACATTAAAAAACTGAGGATAGAGACAGTAGGATTAAACAGAAAAGGCTTGCTATCAGACCGCTCAACCATCTGAGTTTCGGTCAAGAATAAGAAGTGAGGTCTAAAAGAATAGATGTGATGTTCAACAAAGTGGAAATTGTATTACAGACCTCGAATGTTCCAGAAATTAATAAAAAAAACAGATCGGGCTCCGCAACAGCCAGCTGCAAGTTCATGGTGGTTCTAAACCATCACAGGAGGCCACCAACTAAAAAGTGGTAAAAGGGGAATGGGTTGATGAGGGGTTATCTTTAGAATCCGCCCCTCCAGGATTCTTCCAGGCTCATGCTAACGACGCCATAATTACTATTTTTTTTAAAAAATATTATATGTTTGAAAAAGTGTTTTTGTGTGTGAAAGGAGAGCCTACTCCTTGTAGAAGAATGTGGAGATGAGCGCGGAAAGGTGCATACCGTTGGGCACCAGGATGAGATGGAAAGTATTTTAACATCCCATATAACCAATGGGGGGTAATCTCTTCGCATATATATATATATATATATATATATATATATATATATATATATATAATATATATATATATATATATATATATATATATATATATATATATATATATATATATACTACCCTTCTCGAGTCTATTAACTGTTGTTGGAAAGGATGTCTTTCAAACTGAAAGGAATAATGAAGGGTGGAGTCATCAGAACTGGATTGGATAAGATATGAAGTAATACAGAGAAGGTCATTAATAAATAAAAAAGAAAAGTGTTGGATGGAACAGAACCGTAAAGAATACCACAATTTAAAGGAAGAACGGTGGCCGTCTACAATAATGGCTATAGAACGACCTGAAAGGAAATTAGAGAGAAGATAACATAGAGAAGAATAGATACCGAAAGAGTGAAGTTTTGAAATTAAAGCTATATCCCAGACTCTATCGAAAGCTTTCGATATGTTCAGAGCGACAGTACAAGATTCACCGAAATGCCGAAGAGCGGAGGACCAAGAGTTAGAGAGAAAGGAAAGAAGATCACCAGTAGAGCGTTTCTTATCAAAGCCATACTGACGATCAGAGATAAGATTAGAAGAATTGAGATGTTTCCAAATCTTCCTGTTAAGGATAGGTTCGAAAATATTAAAAAGAATCGAGATTAAAGAAATGGGACTGTAGTTAGAGGGTTAGGATGAGTCCCCCGTTTTCTTCACAAGAAGAATGAGAGCAGGTTTCCAGCAAGAAGGGAAGGTTGAAGCAGAAAGTCATGGACGAAATAGTTTACCTAGGCAGGGTGCAAGCTCGGAAGCACAGGATTTGAGAATCACAAGAAGATACCGTCAGGACCGTACGCCTTCCTAGTATTTGGCTCAGAGATAGCAGAAATGACGTCTTTAGAAGAAATTACAATTTTGGCTTAAATGAGTTGGAGGGGGTTGAAGGAATAGAAACTGCTCCGGAATCGTCTAAGATTGAATCAGAGGCAAAAGTTTGTGCGAAGAGTTCAGCTTTAGAAGAATGCAAAACGGCAGTTGAACCGTCAGAAGATACTAGATTTGGGAAAAAGGAAGAAGCATAATTAGAGTTGACATTATTTGCAAGATGTCAGAAAGAACGTGAAGATTGAATCAGTGGCAAAAGTTTGTGCGAAGATTTCAGCTTTAGAAGAAAGCAAAATGGCAGTTGAATCGTCAGAAGATACTAGATTAAGGAAAAAGAAAGAACCATAATTAGAGTTGACATTATTTGCAAGATGTCAGAAAGAACGTGAAGAAGAGGAACCAGAAAGATTATTGCATTTTTTGCTGAGAAAAAAAAGGTTTTACTGTTACGAATGAAAGATTTTGCACGATTCCGGGATGAAATATAAGTTGTGTGAGTTTCTGGAGTTTGAAGACGACGGTAATCCCTGAAGCAGCATTCCTGAGCCTTATATCACGAGAACAATCAGAGTTAAACCAAGGTTTGTTGGGCTTAGAAGAAGGGAAAGAATATGGAATGTACGCCTCCACGCCAGAGAAAATCACCTCGGTAATGCGTTCTCCACACTCCGAATGACCCCTCCCACGGAATCGGTAATCATTCCATGGAAAACCAGTAAAGTAAGACTTCATGTCAGACAGGCTAGTGGCATCAAAATTACAGAAACGCTATATCGCCGAAGGAGGGGGGCATTCTTGCGGAAGACTAGAAGAGACAGGACAAGATACAGAGATAGGAAAGTGATCGGATGAACCTAAAGGAGGAAAGAGTTTAACAGTGTAAGGAGAAGGATAAGATGTCAGATCAGGTATACGGGTAGGGAGATGCACCAACTGCTCAAAGTTGTTCTGGATAGAAAATTGGAAGGCGAGTTCACCAGCTGGATATTGAGAACTAGATGAAAGCCATTGACGGTGGTAAACATTGAAATCAACAAAAATTATGATTTCGGAGAGAGGAGAAGAAGAAAGAATGTGTTCCATTTTGAGTTAAGATAATCGAATAATGTTGGATAGTCTGTAAAGTTAGGAGATAAGTAAACAGAACAAAAGAATTTAGTTGTTGAGTTACAAAAAAGTCTAAGTCATAAAAAAGAGAATTCGGAAGCCTCCAAATTAGAAACACGAGAACTGACAACATCGTTGTGCACAAATTAGCACACATCCGCCTTTGGCTGTAAATTGGAAATAGAGACAATAGGAGGAAACAGAGTAGGGTTTGCAGCAGAGCACTCAGAAACCTGACTTTCAGTTAAAAGCAATATATATATATATATATATATATATATATATATATATATATATATATATATATATATATATATATATATATATATATATATATATATATATATATATATATATATATATATATATACTCTATTATAAGTACTTTTATTTTTGTTATTATTATTATTATTATTATTATTATTATTATTATTATTATTATTATTATTATTATTATTATTATTATTATTATTTTATTATTATTATTATTATTATTATTATTATTATTATTATTATTATTATTATTATTATTATTATTATTATTATTATTATTATTATTATTATTATTATTATTATTATTTTATTATTATTATTATTATTATTATTATTATTATTATTATTATTATTATTATTATTATTCCCTATTATTATTATTTTATTATTATTATTATTATTATATTATTATTATTATTATTATTATTATTATTATTATTATTATTATTATTATTATTCTAATTATTATTATTGTATTTATTACAATAATAAAATTTTTGCTGTTAAATATTTTTTTTGTTCCTCATCTATCATATTAATATAAGAATAGAAAGTATTTATGTCATTTAGCTACAGGTGTTTGTAATATTAGATATTAAACTTTCATATTTTTGGAGGCTCAGATAAGCGTTGCTTTACAATTGTTTTCAAGAGAATATATATATATATATATATATATATATATATATATATATATATATATATATATATATATATATATATATATATATATATATATATATATATATATATATATATATATATATATATATATATATATATATATATATATATATATATATATATATATATATATATATATATATATATATATATATATATATATATATATATATATATATATATATATATATATATATATATATATATATATATATATATATATATATATAGGTTTACGCTGAGAATATTAAAGCAGCTGAAGGTTTGAGTTGTGTGTTTTAGAAGAAGACATGATAGTTGTGTGAAAGATTGTGTCGAGTGGAGGGATGGAGGAACTGAGTTTTTGAGGCATTGAAAAGGACCATGTTTTCTCTGACCCAATTTAAAATACATGAAAGATCAGAATTTAGGTGCTCCAAGGCTACCCTCTTTCAAACTGAAAGGAGTGATGAAAGGTGGAGTCATCAGCATAGGAGTGGATAGGAGATGAGGTAATAGAGAGAAGGTCATTAAGGAAAATTAGAAAAAGTGTTGGGTATAGGACAAAACCCTGAAGAACACCACTATTATTTGATTTAAAGAAAAAATGTGACAATCTATTACGGCCGCTATAGAATGGCCGGAAAGGAAATTAGAGAGAAAATCACAGAGAGAAAGATAGATACCGAAAGAGGGAAGTTTAGAAATCAAATCTTTGTGCTAGACTCTATTGAAGGCTTTCGATATGTGCAGCTCGACAGTAAAAGATTCACCCACATTCCGAAGAGCGGAGGACCAAGAATCAAAGAGAAGGGAAAGATTACAAGTAGAGCTTTTCTTATAAAAGCCATATTGTCGGTCAGAGATAAGATTAGAAGAATTGACATGTTTCCAAATCTTCCTGTTAAGGATAGATTCGTAAACTTTTAAAAAGAACGGAGGTTAAAGAAATGAGATGGTATTTAGAGTGCTGAGAGGTGTCCCCTTTCTTCGGCACAGGCTGTATGAGAGAACGTATCCAGCTATAAGGTAAAATTGAAGTCGAAAGAAAAAGACAAAATAGTGTACCAAGGCAGGGTGCAAGCTCGGAAGCACAAGTTTTGAGCACCATAGGAGGAATATCTTCGGAACCATACGCTTTTTTTAGTATTAAGTTCAAAGAAAGCAGAAATGACGTCTTTACAAGAAATTCTAATTTTAGGCATAAATAAGTAAGAGGAGAGTGAAGGAGGAGGTATAACTCTGGAATCGTCTAAGGTTGAATTAGAGGCAAAAGTTTGAACGAAGAGCTCAGCTTTAGAATTAGGTAAAACAGCAGTTGTGCAGTCGGAAGGTGCTAAAGGAGGGAAAGAGGAAAAAGCAAAGTTAGAATTAACATTTTTTGTAAAATGCTAGAAAGAATGTGAAGAAGCAGAACCAGAATGATTATTGCATTTTCTTCTAAGAGAAGAGTTTTTAGAGTTACGAAGGATAAATTTTGAACGATTCCGGGATGAAATATATGTTGTGTGAGTTTCTGGAGTTTGAAGATGAGGGTTATCCCTTAAGTCAGCAACCATGAGGCGGATAGCGCAAATACAATCAGAGTTAATATTTTTAGTAGGAGGAAATAAAATGGAATTCACGCCTCCATGCCTGAGAGAATCACCACAGTAATATGTTCCTTTCAATAGAAGGGGGACTTGAAGAGATAGAAAAGGATACAGAAATAAGAAGGTGATCGGAAGAACCCAGTGGAGGAAAGAGTTTAACAGCATAATGAGAAGGATTTGAAGTTAGAAAATGGTCTAGAATGTTCGGTTCATCTTTAAGATGATCAGGGATACCAGTAGAGAGCTGCTACTAACTGCTCAAGGTTGTTTTGGATAGTCAAATGGAAGACTAATTCACCATCTCTATCATGAGAGCTAGAAGAAAGCCATTGGCGGTGTTGAACATTGAAATCAACTAATATGATGATTTCAGAGAAATGAGAAGAAGTGAGAATGTGTTCTATTTTTGAGTAAAAGTAGTCTAAGAGTTTATCATAGTCAGTAGAATTAGGAGATAAATAAACAAAACAAATGAATTCAGTCGTAGAATGGCATGAGAGCCTGAACAATAAGGTGAAAAATTCGGAAGACTCCAATCAGAGGCACGAAAACAAACGACATCGTTGCACACGTATGCACAGCAACCACCTTTGGCTGAATATTGAGGATAGAGACAGCAGGAGGAAACAGAATAGGATTAGCTATCAGAACGTTCAAACATCTGAGTTTCTGTCAAGAAAATAAGGTGATGTCTAGAAGAAGAGAGGTAATTCTCAACAAAGTGAAAATTTTGGAGTTTTGACCGCGAATGTTGCAGAAACTAATGAAAAAATAGACTGTGAATCAGGACAAGCCAGCTGCAGAGTCTTGGTGACACCAACCCCATCACCGGAGGGCACCAACTCCCAAGTGGTGATGGGGGAAGTGGTGGATGAGGGGCTATTTTTGAAGGCCACCCCCGGGGCTTCACCGAGGCAACTGTTGTTGACGCCATTATTAATTTTTTTTTTTTTTAAATCATTATTCTTTGGGGTTAGAATTAGTATACAGTAATTAAAAATGTCTATATAGTAAGTGAGAAATGTTATAAGCTCATAAGTAATGTCAATCGAATTACTCCATGAATTTTTCTTAGATTTTAAAATTATCGTTAAAGAGTTTTATTTCATTAATAATGATGATCCAGTTGACATTTTCAAAGGAAAAAAAAAAAACAAATTAAAATATTATTTTAAAAAAATTACGTTAGTAAAATCTTATAATTATGCTTGAATTTCTTCTTAATTTATGAATAATAAAATTTTTAGCCTGTGGTATCAAAATACAGATATGAAAGTAATACAATGTAATTTCTGCAATGCTAAAAAAAAAAAGTCAGGGTACGTAAAAGCGTCATGGAATGACGTCACAGCCGCTTTTCCTCGTTTATAATTCGGGAAGTATCAACATATGCAAAATTGTTATTATATATATATATATATATATATATATATATATATATATATATATATATATATATATATATATATATATATATATATATATATATATATATATATATATATATATAAGAAAATCAAAGAGGTTAAATTCCGAAAGAGGGAAGTTTAAAAATCAAAGATTTGTGCAGCACTCTATCGGAGACTTTCGATATGTCTAGCGCGACAGCAAAGGATCTACTGAAATGTCGAAGAGAGGAGGACCAAGAGTCAGAGAGAAGTGAAGGAAAATCCCAAGTAGAA
>SEYY01020268.1:22500-25000 GCA_009176605.1 Armadillidium nasatum
TCTACTCCCACGTGAAACTAAATACCATCATTTCTCTAAATAAATCTCTAAAGATCCTAGGCCTCATATATGACACACACTTCACATTCTAAAATGACATTCAAAACAAAACCAACACTGCAAACAGGAAATTAAACGTCCTACGAACACTGTCACAAAACAACTTTCAGTAACGAACTAACCGCCCTCACCATAGCATACAAACACTTCATCAGACCAACACTTAATTACGCATCTCTAGCCTGGTACCCGGCCACCTCACCCTCAAACACAGAGAAATTACAGAAAAAAAATACCACTCTTTGAATCATCACGGGTTGCACTAGAACCACTCCAAATTCAGCATTTACACGAAGAAACAAAAATACTCCCGATCCCTCGTTCACACACCAACACTCTAGACATATCACACCAATGTCACTATACCCTACAAGACACTGTCTAAAATTACCCCCATCATCCTCTGCCCAATACTACAGTAACATATACAGAACCATTCCACTTACTGCAAACAAATTATCACTAAACAAACACATACACACCTTATCACAAAATTATCTCAACACTCGCCAAACAAATCACCTACTCAACGAACAACCCCACGACATTTCAAATACACAAAACACATTATCACCCAAAATCCAAATTACCCTATCCAGATTGAGGTCAGGCCACCTCCTTAATCTACAAACATGCAAACATAAATACAATATACGAAACACACCATCCCCAATGTGCCAAAGATGTATGCAAGAACGAGAGACAACAGAACACCTCCTTTTGAGATACTCCTCCCTCACACAACACAGAAACCTTCATCACTTCTCTCTGAGAGACCTTTGGGAACGGCTGGCGGCCGTTGCGGATTTCCTGAAAACAGTGTGACCTTCCAATGAGGAAGATCCAAGGGGAAAAAAGGTAAAATATATATATATATATATATATATATATATAATATATATATATATATATATATATATATATATATATATATATATATATATATATATATATATATATATATATATATATATATATATATATATATATATATATATATATATATATATATATATATATATATATATATATATATATATATATATATATATATATATATATATATATATATATATATATATATATATATATATATATATATATATATATATATATATATATATATATATATGTAGTGAACATGTAAAGACAAACATAGACAGTCTAATAAGGTTAAATATTTAGGTGTGGTGTTCAACAAAAAAAGCACAGCTGGAGAAAGAGTTAAGATAGAAATTTGGGAGATTCTCAGAGAATGTAGGAATGTTATTTCGGCTACTAATGGAGATACGGATTCGGACAGAACCGAAAAAGTTAATATATAGAACAATACTTAGATCAATATTGTTGAACGGTTTGGAATGTTGGACAATAAACTATAGTGGAAATGAGTAGAAGCTGTGGAAAAAAAGTGTGTCATTAGTAACATATTGTTGTGAGATAGGATGAAGAGTGTGCTGATAATGTAGAAACTGAGAAACTGGGACTGGAGTCAGTTTTGGAGTACTGAGATGGTTTAGATACATGAAGAGAATCATGGGGAGAAAGAGGCTAAGGGAGATGCTGAAGTGGAGATCAGAAGGGAGTAAACTGGCTGGAAGACCTAGAAAGTGATTGATATATGAGGTGGCAGAACCCTTGCAAAGAAGGGCCAATGCACTAGAACAGGTGGAAGAGAACCGAGTATTTGAGGAAAGAGATGGGTATAGAAGATTCTGTAGAATTGCATTTGACAGATACAGATGAAGTGTTGGGTGATGAGGATTTGTCATATATATATATATATATATATATATATATATATATATATATATATATATATATATATATATATATATATATATATATATATATATATATATATATATATATATATATATATAGAAAATAATGTCTGCTATTGGACTTGAACCAACAACCTTTAAGATGGTAAGTCTAGCGCTCTAACCACTATGCTACGGCAGTACGAAAGAAATAGCATTGGAACTTGCTCATGATTTACATTCACGACGTCAAGCGCAAAGGACTTACCATCTTAAAGGTTGCTTGGTTCGAATCATATAGCAGAATTTATTTTCTATATAGAAATAGTCTGTGAGAGGTTATAGCAGACATTAAAATCTTATATATATATATATATATATATATATATATATATATATATATATATATATATATATATATATATATATATATATATATATATATATATATATATATATATAAAATATTTGAAGCTCTCCTCAACTCTCATTTCCTGGATCATTTGGAGTCTCATTCTCTACTCCCAGATCATTAGTATGGCTTTCGACGCTTGATGTCTACTAGTGACTTACTTTCCTTTTCCATTGATTTATAGTCTTATTCCCTTATTGACTTTGAGGAGTCTTGTGTGGTGGCGCTTGACATATCAAAGGCTTTTGACCGAGTATGGCTACTC
>SEYY01020268.1:30000-37313 GCA_009176605.1 Armadillidium nasatum
AACTAGAGACCCATTGGGAAAAAAACTAACTGCCACTTCCAGACACCATAACTCTTAGTAGAAAGAACGTCACCAAGAAAAGCCTGGTTCCTCGTTGAAACATCCTCTTACCACCTCTTCATATCAAACTGGGTCTAATGAAACAATATGTTAAATCTCTACCAAAAAATGGAAGTATTTCAAGTATCTATGTTTCAAGCTCCCAAAATCCTCTGAGGCCAAGTTTGAAAGATAGAGTTTTTGTTGGACCAGACATGCATAAACTCTTGTCTGATTCCTTGCTTACGGGGTTCATGAATGAAACTGAAAGAGAAGCGTGAGATTCATTTCAAGACATAGTGCATAAGTGTTCAGGAAATAACAAAGATTCGGATTACAGATACATTGCGCAAAAAATGCAAGCATTGTGTTTTGATACAACCGCTAGCAACACTGGAAGAATAAATGGCGCCTATACAAACATTGACAAAATGTTTGAACGTGATTGACTCTATCTTCCCTGTATACATCACATCTTCGAGATGGTCTTAAAAAGTATTTTTGATTCAGTAATGAGAACAACATCTGGATCAGATGTAAAAATATTTAAAAGATTTAACGAAAGTTGTTCGACCTTAGACAGTACAAAACACCTTAGTGGGGTAGATGTTGTCACCGAGGATATCCGTGGTAAAATAATGGAATTTCTTGAATATCAGTTACGTCTGAAACAGCACCGAGATAATTATCGGGAATTATTAGAATTAGCCGTGATCTTCCTTGGCGCCAGTCCCCTGACGTGAGGTATCATTACGTAATGGCAGTGAGGCGAGCTCGGTGGATGGCAAAGGCAATTTACGCATTTAAAATATATTTATTCCAGGATCCGTTCAACATGACCACTCGCGAAAAATATTCAATTGGAAGAATATGTATCTTTCTTATCAAACTTTATTTACGATATTGTTTTTGGCCCCATTGGCCTTAAAACTCCATATCTCGATTTCAAATTCCTGCTGAGCATAATCGAGTATAGTACCTGGCACCGGAAACTTCGGCTTTCGCAATTTTTTATGATGATGCTCCACTAGAACATTAAAAAAAATTGCTACTAAAATGAAAACAATAGACGACAGCTATTATGACAATCGAATTTAAAAGATACATTGTCAAAAATGAAAAGCTACATGGTTTAAAGTCAAAAGATATTTCATACTTTATTACAGCTGATTCCAAAGCAATGTTATCAAGATTTAATAATAATAATAATAATAATAATAATAATAATAATAATAATAATAATAATAATAATAATAATAATAATAATAATCCGTCTACTTGGAAAGAGGATGAGAACTTCCAACGTGGAATGGTACTATTGAAATGCATCGTAGTGGTTAACGATGTAGCTGAGAGAGGAATGAAGCTAATTCAAAAATATAAGAACATCTTAGGAAAGGGCGAAACAGAGAAGCAATACATAGTTCAGATTGTTAGTAAAAACTGAAAACGGTATCCAAAATCTACTAAAACTACTCTACTGAAGAAGTGAAATCCAAATATCTTTGATAATAATCTATGTTTCAAATAATTAATCATTTGAACAATATTTGAGCAATAGTAATAAATATATATTTCAAATTCTCAGTATCATTGACCTGCCACAATAAAGATTCGTAATACAATAATAGTGTTAAAAAACATGATAATTAATATGAAACTTTGGGTCCCTTGGGGGTCCTCTTAATGTAATCCATTGGTGCCGAAATTTTGCATACACTGTAAAAAAAATCCGCTCTTATTCCGCTGTTGAAAAGCGGAAATTTCAGCTGAAATTTCCCGTCTACGAAAGACCGGAAACTGAACTTTAATGTCCGCTTTACATGGTGGCTTTCCGCTTAAAAACTGGCTTTTTATTGGTGTATATATATATATATATATATATATATATATATATATATATATATATATATATATATATATATATATATATATATATATATATATATATATATATATATATATATATATATATATATATATATATATATATATATATATATATATATATATATATATATAATAAATAATAAAAAAAAACATAATTCACTTAATTTATATACTGCCTCTGTATATATAATAATAATAATCGTAATATAATATAGTAATTATTATTAGTAATATAGTAATTGTTATTAGTAATTATTATACTATAATTAATTATAGTATAGTAATTATTACAGTGATTATAGTATATATATATATATATATATATATATATATATATATATATATATATATATATATATATATATATATATATATATATATATATATATATATATATATATATATATATATATATATATATATATATATATATATATATATATATATATATATATATATATATATATATATATATTATTTAGCAGCTTTCACTATAGTGAAAGTCTATATATATATAGACTTTTACCTATGACAATAATAATAATAATAATAATAATTCTTAGATCTAGCAAGGAAGTCAATTATATTGTTAAATTTAGAACTTCGATATTGAAGTTCAAAACTTTCGCTTAAAACCCAAGAACTTGTCCAAAATCATGTGGATACGGTTAAGTCAAGTATATTATAATACACACCAAAAAAAATTATTACAACACGAAGCGAAGAACAATTTGGAATATACATCTTTTTCTCTTTGGGAAGGTAAATAATCATTTCTCCATCTTAAAGTGTGGCATAGGGACCTTGAAAAGGGTCGATTTCTGATGCCGAAACTAGTCTTTGGTCACCTTCAGAGAGATAATCTATGAGTGCATCTATACTCGAGATATCAATTCTGTGAAGCTTACGTATGATCGTCTTAGCAGCAGTCATCAGAGAATTAATATTTGAGCCGAGCCTCAAGCCTATTTCATAGCAAAGCTGGAAAGCACAAAAAGTAAATAGATTAGTGAAAATACTATATTATTATTATTATTATGAAAATATTTAAGGGATCGAGGAATAAGTTAAAATGGTAAGAAATAGTGAGGGCTTAGAAGATTTCACAGGGTTATACCACGATGCTTTTGAGCATTGAATAAAAGAAGTCTTAATGGAATTGTTTATTAGTAAGAGGTATGGTGGTGGTGGTGGCGAGTATATTAACACAATGGTGTAATTTCTGAATGCAAGAAGCAATTGGAACAAGTGTTGGAATTTAAGCATCTTGGGTACATTAAAAAAAAATGGAAATAATAGGTGTTGTGTTAGGAAATGTAACATTCTCTAGCTGAATTACATATCTAGGAAATTAATAAAAAAATAATTAAAATAAAATATAATAATTTAAATAAAATTTAATAATATAAAAAATAAATAATTAATAAAAATTAAATAAAAATGAAGCAACTTACAATAGAATCTACCAAAAGATAATCTGGTATCGTCTCCTCTGCTTGCAAGCGACACCGAAGATCCTTTGTTATGAAAAGCGCCTTTTTTAGCTGAGTACATTGCCACAATTTTGAAGGTAAAGTCTACAAAGTAATATTAAAAATTAAAAACATAAAAGTAGTATATACAAATACAATTTACAATTCTAGTAAATGATTGCATCGGCTGCCATAATTACGTAATAGTTTAGCAGATATTTTACCTTTACATTATTATATTTTGTGAATAAGATAAAAAATATTACTGCGAGATGCATTTACTTTCTTAATTTTTGAGTTTAATAATAGTATATTACATTAAGTGATATAAAGCTGTGGTTGTTAAAATTACTTGTTCTAGATTTTACATGATACTTATTTCATCATAACTGTTAATCAATAATACATGCAGCAAGTGGCGTAGAAAAGGAGAAATTCTATTTCAAATGATCTCACATTAAATTTTAAAATGTTTAGAATAACATGCAATAAATACCTGCAGAAGATTGAATGCTTCATCAACAGATGTAGTTTCACATACAAATACTTTTCCTTCTTTACGAGTGACTTGTTTTCTTCTTCTATCTGCAAGATGAGATATAACCCACTTAAGAGGTCCTGTCCTCTTATAACTTGCTTTAACTCCTTCATCCTGATGTATATTTGGGTATGCAGTGAGAATAGCTTTCTCCAGCGCTTTATAGCCCCGTTTTTGTTCAGCTCTGTTTTTTGAAACCAGGTAATTGTTTTGGCTGAAAAAACAAGTATTAACGATACAGCTTTGGAAAATCACATTGAATAATTATTACTTCCCTTTATATATATATATATATATATATATATATATATATATATATATATATATATATATATATATATATATATATATATATATATATATATATATATATATATATATATATATATATACTACAATGCTCTTACATCCCCTCCATTTAACACTATGCCAACAGCTCACACATTATCCTTCCCTCTGCCACTCACCTCTTACTTCTCACTTCTTTCATTTCTTGTTTCCTTAAGAAACTTTCTGCTTTTTTTATTTTTGTTTTTCTTATAAACATCTCTGCTTCGTTTACCTTCCACTCTCGAATATACACATTTACTAGATTTTCCCTTTCTTTGTAATCTTTCAATTATCTTTCCTTCATATCTCACTTGCTTTTCCAGTTTTCTCCCGCCCTGGGCATTTTTTCTCGCGTCTATTTTTAAATCGTCATTCCACCATTTTCCTGTTTTTTTTTCTATTTGTGAATCTGCAGACTTCTCACTATTTAAAATACCACAATTCGCTTTAGACCAATTCCATTCAACATCACTCATCTCTAATACTTTCACATATTTTAATCTTCATTGTGGGTCAGTTATTTTTTCATTCTTTATTCTATCAAAGTTTCTCCTTCCTTCTTTCTTTGACATCTCTGAACCTTTTAATTTCACCTTCAATGGAACTATTTGACAAGCAAATATTCCTTTTTCTACACCTATCGCTACTATAACATTCCTCACAAATTTCAACGTTTCTCCTAACGTAACCCAAATTTATTTGGATCAACACATCCATGTTCTCCCCGTTAATCTTTCAGGTATACTTATTAACTAACTGGCTTGTGCGTAAAATAGTTGTAGTGATGATGATGATGATAATAATAATAGTAGTAATAATAACAATATAATTACATTTTCTAAAATAATAATGAAAAAAGAAAATCGGGTAACTTTCAGTGAGCAATTCTTAGTACTTACTTCAAATATACTGATAATTCAGAAACAGAGTTTTCTATAGTAATGAATCCGGCTTTGAGTCGCTTTACCTTGAAGATAATCTGCCAATGCTGGAGAAAAACTTGGTAAAGAAAATTGGATCACTATATTCACTAGTAAGAGATGCATCAAACTGAGGATTGGGATTTACTTCAACACCTGCAAATTAAAAGAAAAATTAAGAAATCTGATTTCTATTTAGTTGGTTAAAAAACAAAAAGGTTTCAATCAAACAAACCTTCACATCAAAGATTATCTGCCCAACAACTAAAGCCACCTGTTCTCAATAAAAACTATATTGGGAAATATTTTTCCTTTCATTATGTACTGGGCATAACTATGTTCTTAAAATATGATATGCATGAAATTAAATATCTAAGTAAGTTGAAGAAACTAAATTAGACACTAACATATAAGAAAGCTTGAAGGTTATAACTTATAACCCCTTTCTGCATGACTTAGAAAAAATACTTGGTTGATGAGTGACAGATGGAATTCAAAATCATGTTGAATATATCAATGTTAATTTTATATATATATATATATATATATATATATATATATATATATATATATATATATATATATATATATATATATATATATATATATATATATATATATATATATATATATATATACATATATATGAAATATCAACTTATTTTAGGAATGGGAAAGGAATTTGAAAGGAATGGGAATGGCTAAAATAAGTTGATATTTCTTTGATGATCTTTATAATTTTCATTTTGAAAATTCAAAATTAGTTAGGCTATCTTATACTCATATTCATATTATTGTAGTATCTCCGTAGGGTTACTATTTGAAATTTCAATACTTAAGTTTAAAAATATTTCTGAGAATTAATATCTTCTAAACCAGGGGTGGGGACTGGAGAACCTGTGACCTTCTGCAACATTAAGTATGAGCTTCTAAATGAATTCTAAGTTTCCATAAAAAAATTTTCTTTATTTCTTTTAAAATGCATTTCAAAAATCCAATAGGCCTACTATTTGCATACTCACTTTAGATTAAACCTTTAAAAAATATCAGAGATATTTTGACTTTACTCATCAATGTTCCAATATCTTAAAAGAGAAAACAGCAGGTTCATTGATGATTGGTAAATGCATGTTGTTTCTGCTCAAGATATAGTCAGAAAACATTGAATGAATATTAAATTTAATCCATTATATATATTTATGGCTCTTCGTCTTATCAACAACTTTCCTGTTCTCACTAATTCTCTCCACTCTCTTTCTGCCCATCAAATTGTTCTTCACTCTCTCTATACTATCATTATTACAATGGACACTTCTTCTGAACTCTCCCATCGCATACCTCCTCCATTAACAAGAGCTCGAGTGACATGTCTTTCTACAGTCTCATCCTTTATCTGTCCAACTCTCCGAGCCTAGACTTAACCCCTATGCTCAATCTTACATGTACTCAACTGGTAAAGTTTGGAACCCACTCCCTGTATCTGTTTTCCCAACTTCCTCTGGCTTGCACACTTTCAAACACTGTGTATTGGGTCATGTTGGCCAATCTTGACCAGAATCTGACTTTGCTCACTGGAGGATAGATACTATACTCTATATATATATATATATATATATATATATATATATATATATATATATATATATATATATATATATATATATATATATATATATATATATATATATATACCGTACATATATATATATACCAGCTATTACTGCTAATACATGTGGCATGCTGTGTTGGTCAACATTGCTGAGTATCTGTTAGTAACCTATATAAATTGAAAATAAACCTAGATATAACCCATATGGATTATTGTTGCCATAAACCTTACCCAAAAAATGAATGGATTTTTCAAAAATGATAATCAGATAAAAAAAATATTTATTTGTGATGTACGTTAAGGCCTAACAAAATTCACACTATTTTTTTTTCAGAAAACAGGTTATTAGCATTTACCTTCTAAAAAGCAAAAGTAAAAAAAAAATTGTTTTATCTCACCCCCCCCCCCAGAAAATAATAATAATAATAATAAATAAATAGGCCACTGTGAAATTGCTTGAAGTTGTGTATCATTAACATTGAATATTGTCAGCTAAGCTTGCATTCATTTAGTTA
>SEYY01020269.1:0-2500 GCA_009176605.1 Armadillidium nasatum
TATATATATATATATATATATTATATATATATATATATATATATATATTATAGGGGGAGGACGTAGAGCCGTCAGAAGCGATGAAAGTACCCCCCATTGGGCTTAACCACGGAGTGATAAGATGGGTTAGACCATTCCGTTTAACTCCTTTGCCCTTTGGTTCGTCCTTTTTGGCGCTTCACCTTCTTAGAGGATCTCTAGTGTACCCATATCACACACTGGAGTGTCTATGCTCCCACTTCTCCTTCCCCCAACTCCCTTGCTATAAATTTACAAGCGCTTACTCCTATATTACCATTAAAATAACAACAACAAAATGGCGAAACATAAAACTGCCTCAGAGATGCTACGAGGGATGGCATCCAAAGAATGCCCCTCATCCACTCCTTCCCCTATCACCACTTGGGAGTTGGTGGCCTCCGGTGATGAGGTTGGTGCCACCAAGACCTCTATGCCGAATTGCCCGGGTGCATGATCTTCTTTTTCATTAACTTCTGCAACATTCGAGGTTTCTTTACAAATTTCCACTTTGTCGAACACCACCTCTCATACGTGTGCAACGATGTTGTTTGTTCTCGTGTCTCTAATTTGGAGTCTTCTGAATTCTCTACTTTATGGCTTAAACTTTCTTGTAACTCTACAACTAAATTTTTCTGTTCTGTCTACTTATCTCCTAACTCTACTGACTATCCAAAATTCTTCGACTATCTTAACTCCAAAATAGAACACATTCTTTCTTCTTCTCATTTCCCCGAAATCATCATATTAAGTGATTTCAATGTTCACCACCGACAATGGCTTTCATCTTGTTCTCACGATCCAACTGGTGAACTCGCCTTCATAATTTCCTATCCAGAATAACCTTGAGCAGTTGGTGCAACTCCCTACCCGTATCCCTGATCGCCTTAGAAATGAACCCAACACACTTGATCTTTTCCTAACATCCTATCCTTCTCCTTACACTGTTAAACTCTTTCCTCCTCTGGGTTCATTCGATAGCCTTCTTATCTCTGTATCTTGTTCTGTCTCTTCAAGTCTTCCGCAAGAACGGCCTCCGCCTTCGGCGAGGAGACGTTCATGGGATTATTTTGGTGCCACTAACTGGTTTGATTTGCGGTTGTACTTCTCTGATTTTCCATGGAATGATTATTTTTTCCGTGGGAGGGGTCCCTCGGAGTGTGCAGAACGCATTACCGAGGTGATTCTCTCCGGCATGGAGGCTTACATTCCATATTCTTTTCCCTTCTACTAAACCTAACAAGCCTTAGTTTAACTCTGCTTGTTCTAGTGCTATCCACCGCAGTAACTCATGCAACTTATATTTTATCCCGGAATCTTGCAAAATCTATTCTCCGTAACTCTAAAAACTTTTTTCTTCGTTTAAAATGCAACAATCTTTCTGGTTCAACTTCCTCACGCCCTTTCTGGTATTTTGCAAAACATGTCTACTCTAACTTTGCTTCTTTCTATTTCCCTCCTATAGTATTTTTTGACGGTACAACTGCCGTTTTGCATTCTTCTTCTTCGCTCAAACTTTTGCTTCTAATTCAACCTTAGACGATTCCGCAGCTGTTCCTACTCCTTCAACCCCCTCCAACTCATTTATGCCTAAAATTAAAATTTCTTTTAAAGACATCACTTCTGTTCTCTATCTGAGCTTAACACTAAGAAGGCGTATGGTCCTGATGGTATCCCTCCTGTGGTTCTCAAAACTTGTGCTTCCGAGCTTGCACCCTGCTTTGGAAAATTTTTTCGTCTATGTCTTTCTACTTCAACCTTCCCTTCTTTCTGGAAACGTGGGCTCATTCATCTTGTGCCGAAGAAGGGGGACCCATCTCAACCCTCTAACTATCGTCCCATTTCTTAACCTCCGTTCTTTCTAAAGTTTTCGAAAACATCCTTAACAGGAAGATTTGGAAACATCTCAATTGTTCTAATCTTATCTCTGATCGCCAGTATGGCTTTCGTAAGAAGCGCTCTACTGTGATCTCCTTTCCCTTCTCCCTGACTCTTTTTCCTCTGCCCTTCAACCTTTCACCGCATCTTTTGCTGTTGTGCTAGACATATCGAAAGCTTTCAATAGTGTCTGGCACAAAGCTTTGATTTCCAAACTTCCCTCTTTCGGAATCTATCCCTCTCTGTGACCTTCTTTCTGATTTACTTTCCGGTCGTTCTATAGCAGCAGTTGTAGACGTCCATCGCTCTTCCTTTAATCTATTAATAATGGTGTTCTTCAAGGAT
The DNA here is from genome assembly GCA_009176605.1 of Armadillidium nasatum. Lineage (NCBI taxonomy): Eukaryota > Metazoa > Arthropoda > Malacostraca > Isopoda > Armadillidiidae > Armadillidium > Armadillidium nasatum. The sequence goes on from SEYY01020269.1 coordinate 2,242, forward strand.
CTGTCCTATCACCAACACTTTTTCTCCTTTTCATTAATGACCTTCTCTATGTTACTTCATCTTCTATCCACTCCTATGCTGATGACTCAACCCTTCATTACTCTTTTCAGTTTGAAAGGCGCCCCTCCCAACAACAATTACTAGACGCTAGGAAGATTGCATTGCAGCAGCTGACCTCTGATCTATCTCGCATTTCAAATTGGGGCAGAGAGAACATGTTTGTTTTTAATGCCACCAAAACTCAATTCTACCATATCTC
>SEYY01020269.1:7500-34824 GCA_009176605.1 Armadillidium nasatum
AGAAATGGAATCTTCTGTGGAGAACTTCGAAGTGTCTTGTAATACTTGCATAATTTTCACCTCGCAATTTTGTTTATTCAGAATGACAACTCCCTTTCCTTTGTCAGGGGGACATATAACTGTGTGTGTATATATATATGTGTGTGTATATATATATGTGCGAATATATATATATATATATAATATATATATATATATATATATATATATATATATATATATATATATATATATATATATATATATATATATATATATATATATATATATATATATATATATATATATATATATATATATATATATATATATATATATATATATATATATATATATATATATATATATATATATATATATATATATATATATATATATATATATATATATAGTATATATATATATATATATATATATATATATATATATATATATATATATATATATATATATATATATATATATATATATATATATATATATGTGTGTGTAAATGTATGTATGTGTATGTGTATGTTAGGGTCTATATAGGTGCAGATGTGTGCATATGTATGTCTGTGTATGAATGTGAGAATCATGCATGTGTAGATGTAATGTTGATGCGTCTCATTAATTAAATCAGAATTTTTTAATTATAGAAAGTTGTTTTTATTAGTACTACTTTTTGTATATATGAGTTTTCCAGTAATAGGGGGTTTTAGTTTGATACTCTTTCTTACCAACTAAAGTAGTACGTTTAGATTGTAGCTGATAAAGTGCCCACGCATTTATTTAGTCTTAGCTGTGTTTAAGTGAACGCTGAATATTATGTATTTTTTCACAATTATCAATTTAGTATTATTATGAATTCATTTTAGATTTAACGTTAAAATTGAGGGAGTTACAGTGCATATAATTACTTATTCTAAGTTTTTTTTTGTTGTCCTAAGAGGGATAATGTAGTATTTATGTTTTTATTTGTATTATGTTTTATTATTGTTTATTGCATATTTTTAATTTCTATTTTTGTCTATTGCATAGTTTACAGTTAGTTCTCATTTTCTTTTTTATCTTGATTTCAGCTACTCTTGATAATGACTACAGCTAGTAGCTGAAACGTTGAATTATCTTATAAATAGCTAATAATAAAGATCTTTAATTCATGAGTATACTTTATTCATTTTTGCTATACTTTTCTTTTATTATATATATATATATATATATATATATATATATATATATATATATATATATATATATATATATATATATATATATATATATATATATATATATATATATATATATATATATATATATATATATATATATATATATATATATATATATATATATATATATATATATATATATATATATATATATATATATATATATATATATATATATATATATATATATATATATATATATATATATATATATATATATATATATATATATATATATATATATATATATATATATATATATATATATATATATCCTCTGATGTGGAAAGGGCATAGGTCTACGAATTTCCTCTATATCTGGAGAGAAAATCGGAAATCTGGTCAAGAATGGCCGATATGACCTGATACATGGCGTTTAAAAATGTGCAAGTCAAATTTAAGTTGGGAAAACAGATAAATAGTGTGTGTTCCAGACTTAATCAGTAGAATACATTTAAGATTGAGTGGAGCAAGTCTGGGGTTTGAGAGTTAGACAGAGAAAGGATGAGACTGTGTAGAAGTCGAAAGATATATATATATATATATATATATATATATATATATATATATATATATATATATATATATATATATATATATATATATATATATATATATATATATATATATATATATATATATATATATATATATATATATATATATATATATATATATATATATATATATATATATATATATATATATATATATATATATATATATATATATATATATATATATATATATATATATATATATATATATATATATATATATATATATATATATATATATATATATATATATATATAAGATGCTACCTTTCTCCCCTATTTCTGAATGTACATCAAAAAAACACCTGTTTGATGATATGATTCTTCCATACATGTACATATCTATCCTCTACGAGTAAGAAATATACATATTGTTATGAGATCTCGTAGCGCGGTGATTGCCTTTTTTGTTTTTGATAAAGTACTGTGAATAAAATATTTGATGTAATGACATTACACTTTTTTTATATATCTCCTCCGGTGGGGAAAGGTCAGAGGCCTACCAAATTCCACCGGAGTTGGGAAAGATTTATATCATTGTCGATGGAGGCCGATGTGTCTAGATACACGGCGTTTGAAAGTATGTAAGTCAAAGGAAGTTGGGAAAACAGATGAAGAGAGTGTGTTAAAAACTTTACCAGTAGAGTATATGTAAGATTGAGCATAGCGGTTAAGTCTGGGGTCGGAGAGTTGGACAGAGAAAGGATGAGAATGTGTAGAAAGGCTTGTCGCACGAGCTCTTCTCAATGGAGGAGGTATGCGATGAGAGAGTTCAGAAGAGCAGTGTCTGTTGTATTAACGATAGTAAAGAGAGAGTGACGCAACAATTCGACGGGCAGAAAGAGATTGAAGAGAGTTAGTAAGAGCAGGAGAGTTGATTAGACGAAATCCCCTAGACTCCACCTTCTCTAGGAGAGCTGTTTGTGTGGAACCACCCCAGATGTGCGAAGCATCCTCCATACAGGGGCGAACAACACCCCTATACAGAGCAAGCAGCTGGGGTGGCGTGAAGTAATTCTGAAGGCGCCTCAGAACACCCAACCTCTTAGAAGCTTGTTTAGAAAGAGAAGTAATGTGATCTTTCCAAGAAATATCACGAGAAAAAGAAACAGCAAGAATATTAAGGACAGATGAAGGCTTGAGTTGTGTGTTTTCGAAGAAGATATCAGAGTTGTGTGGAAGATTGTGTCGAGTGGAGAGATGAAGGAATTGAGTTTTTGAGGCATTGAAAAGAACCATGTTTTCTCTGCCCCAATTTGAAATAAGTGAAAGATCAGAGGTTAGTTGCTCCAAGGCTACCCTTCTCGAGTCTATCAACTGCTGTTGGGTGGAACGTTTTTCAAACTGGAAGGAATAATGAATGGTGGAGTCATCAGCATATTAGTGGATAGAAGATGAGATAATAGAGAGAAGGTCAATTAATGAAAAGTAGAAAAAGTGTTGGTGATAGGACAGAACCCTGAGGAACACCACTATTAATAGTAATATTGCTTGAGTAAATCTGAATTCAGTAGTATTTTTTCCGATTAAAAAAAAAATAGCTTTGAAAAAAATTTAATTGGAAAAGATACAGCCTGAAATAAAAATTGCAAGAAAAATATTGAGTGTGTGCCTATATGTATGCGTGAGTTGGTGTGTGTCTGCGTTTGTGTGATTGGAAATGTGCATACCAACCGCTATATATGATTAAGTTTTTTTCTAGATCACGGTATAAAATATTTATTTGAAAAAATAAAGTATGAAAGAAAGAAATACTAGAGAAAAATAAAGTTCATAAGAAAAAAAAATGTCTTAGAAAAAGTTTAGTATGAAAAAAACTTGAGGAAAAATTATTACATAGAAATTTTACTTAAGAAAAATACATAAGAACAAAATTACTTAGAAAAAATATAATCTTAGGAAAAATTACCTTAGAAAAATTGACTTACAAATAAAGAAATACTTAAGAAGAAAACACTTTAGAAAAATAAATTTCGAGAGAAAAAAAGAGTAGAGAAAATTCACTTAGAGAAAATTATTTAGGAAAAATTACTTAGAACAAACCTTACTTGGAAAAAAATCACTTAGTAATAATACTTAGCAAAAATTATTCGGAAGAAATTGCTTAGAAAAATAAAGGTTGAAATAAAAATTATAAGGAAAAATAGTATGTGTGTGAGTTTGTAAATGGGAATGTGTATATCAGCTTCTATATGTGCTTAAGCGTTTTATGTTTTACGGTATAAAAATTTATATTAATTTGAGAAAAAAACTTTTTATTTGAAAAAAATAATGTTCGAAAGAAAAGATGTTTAAGAAAAATAAAGTTCGTAAGAAACAAAATTACTTAGAAATAACCTTGAGAAGAAATTATATAGTAAGCGCTTAAAACCCTTAATGCTAATGAAAAATATAATGTGAATGGAAAACACATGTAAATAAATATGTTTATTCATGTTTAATGTAAAATGTTTGTATTTTGCTATTCGATATTATTAAATGTCGCATTTTTTGTTTTTGTTTGTTCAAGTTAAATGTAAAATGCCTTTCTTTTGTTAAGTATTTTACGGATGAACTGTGGCCGTCTACAACAGCTATTCTAGAACGAGCAGGAAAGAAATCAGAGAGAAGACCACAGAGAGAAGGATAGGAACTGAAAGAGGGAAGTTTGGAAATCAAAGATTTGTGCCAGACTCTATCGAAAGCTTTCGATATGTCCAACGCGACAGAAAAAGATTCACCGAAACGCCGAAGAGCGGAAGACCAAGACTCAAACAGAAGGGAAAGAAGATCACCAGTAAAGCGTTTCTTACGAAAGCCATGCTGATGATCAGAGATAAAATAAAAGAATTGAGATATTTCCAAATCTTCCTGTTAAGGATAGATTCGAAAACTTTAGAAAGAACGGAGGTTAAAGAAATAGGACGATAGTTGAGTGTTGAGAGGGTGCCCCTTCTTCGGCACAGGATGAATGAGCGCACGTTTCCAACAAGAATGGAAAGTTGAAGTAGAAAGACAGAGACGAAATAGTTTACCTGGGCAGGGTGCAAGCTCGTAAGCACAAGTTTTGAGAATCACAGGAGGAATACCATCAGGATCGTGCGCCTTCTTAGTGTTAAGCTCAGAGAGAGCAGAAATGACATCTTTAGAAGAAGTTATAATGTTAGTCATAAATGATTTTGAGGGGGTTGAAGGAGTAAGAACAGCTCCGGAATCATCTAAGGCTAAATTAGAGGCAAAATTTTGAGCTAAGAGTTAGTTCATTTTCAAAATGCCAGAAAGGGCGTAAAGAAGAAGAACCAGAAAGATTTTTTTTTATTTTCTACGAGAAATGAGTTTTTACTATCACGAAGAATAGATTTTGCACGATTCCGAGATGAAATGCAAGTTGCAATAGTTTCTAGAGATTGAAGACGACGGTTATCCCTGAGGCAACAACTCTGCAGCGGATAACATGAGAACAAGCAGAGTTAAACCCATGTTTGTTAGATTTAGTAACAGGCAAAGAATATGGAATGTACGACTCCATGCACACTAAGAGGGAACCCTCCAACGGAAACAGTAATCCTTCCATGAGAAATCAGAAAAGTACAACTGCAAGTCAGACCAGTTCAATAACTGGTCTGACATGCAGTTGTACTTTTCTGATTAAATGCCAGAAACCTCTCCTCACAGAAGCCGGGAGCCGTTGTTGCTGAAGACTTGAAGGGATAGAACAGGATACAGAGAAGAAGGTGATCGGATGAACCCAAAAAAAGGAAAGAGTTTAACAGAATAAGGGGAAGTATTAGAAGTTAGGAAAAGATCAAGTATGTTGCTTTCATCACCAAGGCGATCAGGGTTAAGAGTAGTGAGATGCACCAACTGGTCAAGGTTGTTCTGGGTAGAAAATTGGTAGGCAAGAAATGACGGCTGGATCATGAGAGCTAGATGAAAGATATTGGCGGTGGTGAACATTAAAATCACCTAAAATGATGATTTCGGAGAAAGGAGAAGAAAGAAAGTGTTCTATTTTGGAGCTAAGATCGTCGAAGAATTTTGGATAGTCAGTAGAATTAGAAGATAAATAGAATTTAGTTGTAAAGTTGCAGGAAAGTTTAATTAAGCCTTAAAGTAGAGAATTCAGAAGACTCCAAATTAGAGACACTAGAACAGACAACATCGTTGCGCACATATGCGCAACATCCGCCTTTGGCTGAAAATTGAGGATAGAGACAGTAGGAGGAAACAGAGTAGAGTTTTCTGTCAGAGCACTCAGACACCTGAATTTCAATTAAGAATAAGAGATGAGGTCTAGAAGAAGAGAGGTGGTGTTCGACAAAGTGGAAATTAGAAAAGAGACCGAGAATGTTGCAGACGTTAATGAAAAAAGAAGACCGTGCACCCGGGCAAGTCGGCAAGAAGGTCTTGGTGGCGCCAACCCCACCATCGGAGGCCACCAATTCCCAAGTGGTGATGGGTGAAGGGATGGATGAGGTGCTATGTTTGGAAGCTGCCCTTCCAAGCTTCTCCGAGGCAGATTTTCTTTTCGCCATTGTGATACTTATTTTTTTAAAAGGCAATTTATGTGTACGTGCTTGTAAATTTGTATAATACATAAGAATAAAGGGGAAGGTTGTGGGAGTATAGAGACTCCAATGGGAATCAAGTGTACACTAGATGTGGATGTTTGTACGTATACATGTGTGTGTGTGTTTATTAATTTCATGTTTTACTGCGTGAGGGTATAAAATGTACATATTAATTTAATAAATAAAAAGAAAAGGAAAAATAAAAATAAATAAAAATATAAAATAAAAATAAAATAAAATAAAAATAAAAATAAAAATAATAAAAAAATAATTTTTTAAAAATAATTTTTAAAAAAAGAAAGAAAGAAAAATATAGAAAAATAAAATAAAATAGAAATCCATTATTTAAAAAAATAAATAAACAAAATAAAAAAAAAAATAAAAAAATAAAAAAACAAAATAAAGGAAAAAGTAAAATAAAAAATAAAAATAAAAAATAAAAAAATAATTTATTTAAAAATTTTTCAAAACAGAAAAATAAAAAGAAAAAAATAAATAAAAATAAAAATACAAAATAAAAAAATAATTTATTTTTAAAAATAACAAAATAAAAGAAAAAAAAAAAAAAAAAAAAAATAGAAAAAAAAAATTGAAAATAATTTATTTAAAAAAATAAAAAACAAAATAAAAGAAAAGAAAAAAAAGAAAAAAAAGAAAAATGAAAAAAATAAAAATAAATAAAAATAATTTATTTCAAAAATAAATAAGAAAAATAAAAAAAATAAAAAAAAAAATAAAAAAAATATATGAACATGATGTCAAAATATTTTAAATTCGTATATGAAAGTTTAAAGATGTGCATGTGTGTGTTTGTGTGTGCGTGCACGCATGTGCCCATATAGAAACCACGTGACCAAAGGAAAAAGTTGTTGAAGAAAATCTACGGGAATAAAAACCACGTTGTCAAAATGACGGATCCCGCGTGGTCAAGATGGTGGATACCAGATCCAAGTTGGCGAAAACCAAATGTGTACGGAGTAGAAGAGACCTTTTAATTCTCATTACATAATTCATATGTAAATATTACGTTATAACAATAAATACATAATTTTTATGTAACAATAGATGATTATTATGCAATCAATAAAAATAATATCGTGAAGAGTCCTTATTCTCATTACATGATTCATATATAAATATTACGTAATATCCATTAATACATATTTGTTATGTATCAATAGATGATTATTATACAATCAATAAAAATAATATCGCGAAGAGCCCATATTCTCCTAACATAATTCATTTTTAAATATTACGTAATAACCATAAATACATATTTTTAATGTAATCATACATGATTATTATGCAATCAATAAAAATAATATCGCGAAGAGCCCTTTTTCTCATTACATAATTCCTGTATAAAAATTACGTAATAGCCATAAATACATAATTGTTCTGTAACAATACATGATTATTATGCAATCAATAAACGCATCCACCGAATAGAGCAAAATGCCGTCGCGCCCGCGATTATTATTCCGCGTCCTCTGGATAGTGCGACATGTGGTCGCGCCCGCGCGATATTCCGCGTCCGCCGTGCCTCGCCGCCAGCGTCCAGCAAAGGGGTTCCCACCACGAGTATAGATCTGAGAGAGTTAACTACAAGAAATACATAATAACCATAATTGTTATGTAACAGTAGATGATTATTATAATGATTATTATACGATCAATAAAAATAATAATAATAATAGCGATTTCATAGTCGAAAACGTGCCGGGTGAATACAACAATTCGCTCATTCTAAGGTATAATCAAGTTAGTGTAGTGGTAGCATGATGGAATTCAAACCAAAAGGTTGAGGTTTCGAATCCTGGTCTCGCAAAAGCTTTACGTTCTTACTGTGAATATCGGAAGAAGAGGAACTTTGATTTTCATTCAATAGATGGCGCTGCTGTCAAGAAGAAATGGCGGGAAAATTCAAAATCAAATTCAAGATGGCGGAAACCCACGTGATCAAAATGTCGGACAGAAAACAAGTAGTTAAGATAAAAAAATCTACGGAAATAAAAAAGATGTCATCAAGAAAAAATGGCGGTCAGATTGCGTCATAGTCTCAAGATAGGCTGTGCCATGACGTGATAGGGTAAGGTATGTGCGCATGATCAGATGTCGTCATCACCGAGAGTGCCATGTAATGTTGCAAAGAAGCTCTTGCAATGCTAATGACAGCTGACACTGGCAAATCATTTTGACATGGAATTGCATGAGTGCCAAGTGCTAGAAAGTGTTAGAAATTGCTAGAAAAAGCTAGAAATAACACTCAGGAAAGAGCATGAGTTAGACCCCTGGCACTAGCACATAAGACTTGGTACGTGTCTGATGGCACTGACCGTGGGAAAAAGGTCAAAAGTGGACGGGGCTTAAAAGGTTAAGTGTCAAAAAGGGGCGGGGCTTAAAGGATTAACATAATTAATTAACGGAATATCCCGATTAATTAGCGGATTATCCGATTAATCAACCGATTATCTGATTAATCGGATTAAAATCGACTCAAGAAAGACCATGAAAGGGGGCTCCGCCCCTTGCACTGTTGCATGCAGCATTGCAACAGTGAAATGCAATAGTGCCTGGCAAAATGGCACTAGTCATTATTATATATATATATATATATATATATATATATATATATATTATATATATATATATATATATATATATATATATATATATATATATATATATATATAGCGACCTAGTTATCTCTGGCCTGACCAATATATGGTCCAGGAGGTCGCTACACTTTGTTGTAGCGCAGGGGAATCGATCAGGAGGCTGGGTGTTTTCTAAGTCCCCTTGTGGAATGCCGACTGGTAGTCGTGTGGTAGCCACCACTTCTCTTCAAGCCCGCGGACCGTCCGTAGCCTTGGATGGAAGGCTACTTCAAAGGAGGAACCACAGTCGAGTGCAAATAGTCTGCCAAACTGGGTCTCCTTTCTGGAGCAGAGGCGTTGGAACTTCTTCTTCCGCTGCTGTGGGAATGGCTGCTTCTTGCCTCTGCTTTGGACGTCTTCTTCTGCTGCTGTGGGAACGGCTGCTTCTTGCCTCTGCTTTGGACGCCTTCTTCTGGACGGTGCGGCTTCTTCTTCGGCTTCTTGGGCTAAAATGAATGTAACAATATTTGCTAACGACCTTTTGAAATTATCTCTAAATGGTAAGGATCAATTAACAAATGATTAGTTTTTTCACTTTATTGGTTTCTTCATTTTTAACAAAAATTGCTTACAAAGTCATTATTATAAAAGTTTCATAAATTCACATTGAAATAATATACAAAATTTTATTTAACTAATTCTAAAGTATAATTTAATCATATATTTATATAATACATATTATTTTACATTAGATTCGAAGTTTTGAACACTAACAATTTTTTATTACAAATTTAATTTAATATTTTATAAAACAAATATATTTTACATTTAAAAATAATATTTTAAAATGGTTTTCCCTTCGAAGTTTTATTTTCGGAAAAAGTAGTTTACGCTGGAACAGAGCAAAAACGCGAACAGCGTACAATAAGAATTTGTTTACAAAAATAGTTTTACAATTGAGACGGGCTTATATATAATATACATTACATTTTACATGTTTTACTTTTTAAATTAATATTTTATAAATGGGCACTATATATATATATATATATATATATATATATATATATATATATATATATATATATATATATATATATATATATATATATATATATATATATATATATATATATATATATATATATATATATATATATATATATATATATATATATATATATATATATATATATATATATATATATATATATATATATATATATATATATATATATATATATATATATATATATATATATATATATATATATATATATATATATATATATATATATATATATATATATATATATATATATATATATATATATATATATATATATATATATATATATATATATATATATATATATATATATATATATATATATATATATATATATATATATATATATATATATATATATATATATATATATATATATATATATATATATATATATATATATATATATATATATATATATATATATATATATATATATATATATATATATATATATATATATATATATATATATATATATATATATATATATATATATATATATATATATATATATATATATATATATATATATATATATATATATATATATATATATATATATATATATATATATATATATATATATATATATATATATATATATATATATATATATATATATATATATATATATATATATATATATATATATATATATATATATATATATATATATATATATATATATATATATATATATATATATATATATATATATATATATATATATATATATATATATATATATATATATATATATATATATATATATATATATATATATATATATATATATATATATATATATATATATATATATATATATATATATATATATATATATATATATAGTAGTGAGGAGCGCACTATCACAGATGGACCGGTTTTTAAACCGGACAACCGGAAGCTGATCTCAGCTTCTTTCCTGAAGCCTTTTTGGCCCCCCCTTTTTTTTCATGCTCCTTCCTGAGGCATTTTTGGGGGGTTTTAACCCCCTTTTTTAACCCCTTTTTTTACCCCCTTTTTGAACCACCTTTTTGACCCCCTTTTTTGATCCCCCTTTTGGGTTTTGGCCCCACTTTTGGGTTTTCACCATTTCACCAATTTTCATCATTTCTTCTACCTTTATGCCACGATGTCGGGGCGCAGCCCGGATTTTAGTCGGCTTTTTACCTGGACAAACGATTTTACAATTTTTTCATGTTCGATATATCGAACGATATATCGAACGAAATATCGACCGATTAATCGGACAATATACCGATCGATTAATCGAAACTGATTTGTCATATGAGTGACGTCATCACAGAACATATATCCAAATTTTTTCTAAGTCATACATTTTCAAACTCCAGAATAAAATTTCAATTTCCAAGAGCCCGAGCTGGGATTGAACCCGAGACCTTTATGGTTGATGATCAGGTACTTAAGTCAACGCGCTACAGAGGCAATAGGAACGAACGAATGATTTCATCTTTTACAATAATAACTTTCTTATCTCTGATCCACATTTGCCCTTTTTAATCTTGATAAGGTTTTTCGAGCATGCTTATTACATATACAACGAAAGAAAAAAGAAAACGAAGTAATTTTTTGGTGAAACTAAAAAAAAAAAAAAATAAAAATAAAAATACTAAAAAAAAAACGAAGTAATTTTTTGGTGAAACTAAAAAAAAAATAAAAAAAAATAAAAAAACTAAAAAAAAGAAAACGAAGTAATTTTTTGGTGAAACTAAAAAAAAATAAAAAAAATAAAAACACTAAAATAAAAAGAAAACGAAGTAATTTTTCGGTGAAACTAAAAAAAACTAATAATAATAAAAAAAAACATTAAAATAAAAAAAAACACTAAAAATAAAAAAAAAAAACATTAAAATAAAGAAAAATCATTTAAAAACATTAAAATAATAAAAAAAAACATTAAAAAAAGCAGTAAAAACATTGAAATCATTGATATCAAGAGGGAGGGGTGTTGGTGAGGGGCGCATAGCCCCAACACCTGTCCACCGTGTTTTCCATGTTTTCCGTGTTTTCCATGTTTTCGTAACAATATTATTACAATTTAAAGAATAATTTTAAAAAATATTAAAATTATTTTAATATATTTCTTTTAATTTGTAACAAAACAAAACAAAAATAAAGAAAAAACATTTAAAAACATTAAAATAATAAAAAAAAACATTAAAAAAAGCACTAAAAACATTGAAATCATTGAAATCATTGATATCAAGAGGGAGGGGTGTGGGTGAGGGGCACATAGCCCCAACACCTGTCCACTGTGTTTTCCATATTTTGCACGATCTCTATGTTTTAATTAATACCCTTGTATTTGACGCTTTTCACCATTTTATTACGAATATTTTAAAATTTTAAGCAAACACACACACAACTATACACGTACACACACACGCACACACACACACACACACATGAACACAAAGCCATAGTCACAAAAGGTTAATCTCATTAGCACAAAATCACATAACACCTATCTCCAACATCACAATGCACAAGTTGTTCTTTTTGATGTCTGTGTGCCTGGGAAGGTTGTTTGTGTGGAATGTATTGCTGAAGTTAAGTGAGATTTGAGTGCTGTGTGCATGAGAAAATATGTTTTGTGGAATGTATCGGAAAAAAGTTAAGTGATTTTGTGGACCGTGTGCGTGAGAAAGTTGTTTTCTGTGGAATGTATTGCTGAAGTTAAGTGAGATTTGCGTATTATGTGGTCAAGAAAGTGTGTTTTGTGGTCCTGCGATGGTAAAGATAAGTGAATTTTGATGCCTATGTGATTGAGAAGGATAATTGTGTGACTTGTTTTAGTGAAATAGAGTGATTTTGATGTATGTGTGCTTGAGAAGATTGCTTGTGTGGTCTGGTATAATGAATTTGAATGGTTTTTATGTACTTGAGTTTGTTGGCTTGTGATCAGTGATGGTGAAAATTAATTGAATCTTGGGTTTTGCTTATTTGAGTTTGGCTTTTGTGACTTGTGTTGATGAAAAATAAATGTTTTTGTGCAGGTGGGGGCTTATGTGTGTGTGTTTATGTGTTTTTGTGTGACTAAGGATGACGTAATGTGATTTGTGCTGATGAAATTGAGTAGATTTGCTGTCTAAGTGTTTGGGAAATGGTGATTCTGTGGCTTGTGTTAGTGAAACTGAGTGCTTTTGTTGTCTATGTGATTGAGCTTACGGTTTTGTGAGCTGAGTTTGTGTATTTAAGTTTGTAATTTTTTTTTTTATTGTATTGATGAAGATTAGTGTTTTTGAGATTTGTGTGTTTAAGTCTGTAATTTTTGTGCATTTTGTTGATGAAGGTTAGTGCTTTTGAGGATTGTGTGAATGAGATTAGTATTTTTATGTTTGCGTTGAATGCTGGTGAGAAAATTTTGCTCTTTGTGTGTATGAGTTTGATGATTTTGTATGATGTGCCTTTGAAATTGTTGCTTATGTAGATGTGCTGATACATGTAGTTTGTGTGTTTGAGATAAGTGTTTTATGTAAATTATGTCTTTCAATTGGTGTTTTTGTGACTTGGGCGTAGGGTATAAGTGAGTTTTGTGTATTTGGTTATGGTAACTTGTGCATTGTGATGTTGGAGATAGGTGTTATGTGATTTTGTGCTAATGAGATTAACCTTTTGTGACTATGGCTTTGTGTTCATGTGTGTTTGTGTGTGTGTGTGTACGTGTATAGTTGTGTGTGTGTGCTTAAAATTTTAAAATATTCGTAATAAAATGGTGAAAAGCGTCAAATACAAGGGTATTAAAACATAGAGATCGTGCAAAACATGGAAAACACGGTGGACAGGTGTTGGGGCTATGTGCCCCTCACCCACACCCCTCCCTCTTGATATCAATGATTTCAATGATTTCAATGTTTTTGGTGCTTTTTTTAATGTTTTTTTTTATTATTTTAATGTTTTTAAATGTTTTTTCTTTATTTTTGTTTTGTTTTGTTACAAATTAAAAGAAATATATTAAAATAATTTTAATGTTTTTTAAAATTATTCGTTAAATTGTAATAATATTGTTACGAAAACATGGAAAACACGGAAAACATGGAAAACACGGTGGACAGGTGTTGGGGCTATGCGCCTCTCACCAAAACCCCTTCCTCTTGATATCAATGATTTCAATGATTTCAATGTTTTTAGTGCTTTTTTTAATGTTTTTTTTTATTATTTTAATGTTTTTAAATGATTTTTCTTTATTTTAATGTTTTTTTTTTATTTTTAGTGTTTATTTTTATTTTAATGTTTTTTTTTATTATTAGTTTTTTTTTTTTTTTTTTTTTTTTTTTTTTTTTTTTTTTTTTTTTTTTTTTTTTTTTTTATTTTTTTTTTTTTAGTTTCACCAAAAAAATTACTTCGTTTTCTTTTATTTTAGTTTTTTTTTTTTATTTTTTTATTTTTTTTAGTTTCACCAAAAAATTACTTCGTTTTCTTTTTTCTTTCGTTGTATATGTAATAAGCATGCTCGAAAAACCTTATCAAGATTAAAAAGGGCAAATGTGATCAGAGATAAGAAAGTTATTATTGTAAAAGATGAAATCATTCGTTCGTTCCTATTGCCTCTGTAGCGCGTTGACTTAAGTACCTGATCATCAACCATAAAGGTCTCGGGTTCAATCCCAGCTCGGGCTCTTAGAAATTGAAATTTTTTTTCTGGAGTTTGAAAATGTATGACTTAGAAAAAATTTGGATATATGTTCTGTGATGACGTCACTCATGTGACAAATCAGCTTCGATTAATCGATCGGTATATTGTCCGATTAATCGGTCGATATTTCGTTCGATATATCGTTCGATATATCGAACATGAAAAATTGTAAAATCGTTTGTCCAGGTAAAAAGCCGACTAAAATCCGGGCTGCGCCCCGACATCGTGGCATAAAGGTAGAAGAAATGATGAAAATTGGTGAATTGGTGAAAACCCAAAAGTGGGGCAGAAACCCCAAAGAGGGGCCAAAACCCAAAAGGGGGATAAAAAAAGGGGGTCAAAAAAGTGGGGTTCAAAAAAGGGGGGTTCAAAAAGGGGGTTCAAAAAGGGGGTAAAAAAGGGGTAAAAAATCCTCCCAAAGAGGGGTAAAAAAAAAACAAAAAATGCCTCAGGAAGGAGCATGAAAAAAAAGGGGGGGCCAAAAAGGATGATGACTATCTGTGATAGTGCGCTTCTCACTACTATATATATATATATATATATATATATATATATATATATATATATATATATATATATATATATATATATATATATATATATATATATATATATATATATATATATATATTAGGGTTGGCCGACGCACCGGGTGCGGTGCGGTGCGGTGCGTTGCGGTGCGTGGTGCGGTCATTTTGGTGCGGTGCGGTGCGGTGCGGTGCGCAAGACTATTTCAGCAACACGGTGCGGTGCGGTGCGGTGCGGTGCGTGGTGCGGGCCCTGGTGCGCACCGCACCGAATAATTGTATCCTGCGATAATCTTCTGTTCAGTAAGATTATATATATATATATATATATATATATATATATATATATATATATATATATATATATATATATATATATATATATATATATATATATATATATATATATATATATATATATATATATATATATATATATATATATATATATATATATATATATATATATATATATATATATATATATATATATATATATATATATATATATATATATATATATATATGAGTTGAATCTTGAGTGGAACCATCCCAGATCTGTGAAACGTACTCCATATACAATGAAAACAGCACACCTATGAAAACTAAGCATATTTCGAAGGAGCCCCAGAACATTCAACCTCACAGAAGCTTATTTTGAAAGAGAAGTATTGTGATCCTTCCATGAAAGATTACGACTTACGAGAAAAAGACATAGCGAGAATATTAAAGACAGACAGTAGAGTACATGTAAGATTGAGCATAGCGGTTAAGTCTGGGGTCGGAGAGTTGGACGCAGAAAGGATGAGAGTGTATATATATATATATATATATATATATATATATATATATATATATATATATATATATATATATATATATATATATATATATATATATATATATATATATATATGCTTCAATTGTATATGTTGGTGCGGTGCGTGGTGAGCTTATTTCGGTGCGGTGCGGTGCGCTTAGATTAGAGTTTGGTGCGGTGCAGTGCGGAGCACCGCATTTTGCTTCCTGTGCGGTGCGGTGTGGTGAGCAACAAATGACAGTTGGTGCGGTGCGGTGCACGACGACCTGGTGCGGTGTGGTGCGGTGTGGTGCGGTGCGGTGCGGAAAATTCCGGAGCTCTTCCAACCCTAATATATATATATATATATATATATATATATATATATATATATATATATATATATATATATATATATATATATATATATATATATATATATATATATATATATATATATATATATATATATATATATATATATATATATATATATATATATATATATATATATATATATATATATATATATATATATTTATATTTTTTTTTTTTTTTTTTTTTTCACTATACCCCAGGTAGGACCTTCGTCCTCTCAGTAGGATCTTCCGAGGAAGATCCTTGGGTTTCTTGGGCCCACGGCGGATACCGCTGGCTGGGCCAGGCCTACCGCGGATGCCGGAGATTATTAGTTATAACAGCTGGCTTTTCTTTCACTTTACCGCTGAACCAATTTATTACATTTCGACTAATTGTTCTTAGTTAGGACTAAAAAAAATCTTCTAACAAACCCTTTTTAAATATGAAAGTTTTATTTACTTGCAATGTAAACTTAAGTGTCCGATATTACAATATTAAAGAATAAAATTTTAAAATTAAATAACACTTACTAGCCTATTAGAATTCGGAATAAAAACAATAACAATAACAACAATAATAACAACAATAACAACAACAATAACAACAATAACAACAACAATAATAACAATAATAATAATAAATCTCTTTCACCTATACACTTATTGGCATTAATTTATCATTAAAATAGAAAGGTATTTCAGCAATTTCACATCCATTATTAGAGTACTTAAACTTTGTCGCTATTCTTCAGATTCAAAGTCAGAATGGCATTTGGAAGAGTAGTGTCTTTATAAGCGAGGTTAATAACAAAATCTCCAGGTTCTGGATACGAGCAAGGAAAAACTGTCCCATGGGCTACAGCGATGGTTTTTCTTTTGTCTTCAATAAATCTTTTTTTCTGTTCGACTAATTTGACAGTAATAGCGACGTTATTATTTTTACTCCAAAACTTACACTTTGTCCATAGTTTTTCTCTTGGTAGACCGATCCATTCTACTTCTTCATTAGGCAAAAGCTGAGCTTGCTTAGGAACTGGACTTTCCATTACGAACCTCGTCAGGCCACATTTTCCATGCTGAAGCACTTTTACACGCAAGTTTCGAATATCTGATTCTTTCTGAAGTAAATTTGCTGGAACCGTTGGTATAGGAAAAAGTTTATGAAGACAAAATTTTTTAAGAGTAATCTCAAGCCCTCTTTTGTTTTTGTTTTTTTATCAGAAATATCTTTCCCAGCTTTTGGTGACTTGTCTTCAGTAAATGAGGTAGATTCTTTCCCCCTTTTTTCTCCTGAAATCGAAGATGAAGTTGTAAAATCTGTAACTTCGCCTTTTCCTTGTTTTTTAGGGCTTGGAACATCACATGTTACTAATTCCTTTTCGCCATATATATATATATATATATATATATATATATATATATATATATATATATATATATATATATATATATATATATAGAGGTGGACCGGTTATCCGCATCCGCATCCGCATCCGCAACTGCGTATATTCGCATACGCGGATATCCGCAATTGGATATCCGCATCAGCGGATAGTAAAAAATTATTATTATTACTTTCTCTGGCAAGAGTGAAAAATATAGATTGCTTTGCACACCAAACTCAGATAGTAGTTAAAAATTCCATTATGAGTCAAAAATGTGTATCCGATTTAATAACCAAATGTAGGTTAATTGCTACGCATTTCAATCACTCCGTTGTAGCCCAAAATGAGCTGAAGAAAATACAAACAAGATTAAATGTTCGTCCACTTTCTGTCATGCAAGATATTCAAACACGCTGTTATAGTATTTTTCATTTGCTTGAGAGGATGAGCGAAATGAATGAGGCCATTTGCCTTTATGCTTCAAGCAGCAAAAAAATAAAGCCTCTAACAGCTGAAGAAAATGGCAATTTAAATAATTGTATTAATATCCTTAAGCCTTTTGAAGAATTAACAAAGACTATAAGTTCAGCTGAATCATGTTTGTCAGATGTGATACCACTTGTTTCAACATTGAAAGTTGTGTTAACAAATGTTATTAAGTCTAAGGGAGTTTCAAGGATGACTGAAACATTAATGAAGGAGATGAACGACAGATTTAAAAACCTGGAAAATGATGATGCTTATACAATTGCAACCTTTTTAGATCCTAGGTACAAAACAAAATTTTTTAAACCACTTGTTTCTCAGAATGTTAAAATCAAATTAGGATGCTTATGCGATGAGATGATAGAAACAGATAAAATAACGCCTTTCAAGAAAAAGCAAAAGCTCTCAGATACAAAAGAAACAAAATCTGTTTGTTAGCTTAAGCATTGCTAAATCAATGAAAGATCTTCTAGCTTCCAGCAGCGATGAAGAATCACAGTCAGAAGTGTCAAAGGATACAATATCGATTATTGAAAATTATCTGAAACTCCCACGTTTGGAGGCAGATAAAGACCAACTGGTTTGGTGGAGAGATAATTGCAAAAGTTTCCCTTTTCTTGCTGAGCTGACAAGGACTTATTTAGCATGTCCTTCAACTAGTGTTGCTAGTGAGCGTCTTTTCAGTGGAGCAGGCCTCATTTACGACGAAAAGCGAACCAAACTTTCACCTGAAAGAGCCCAAAAGCTTTTATTTCTAAAAAATAACTTACCAATTATTAACTTCAAATGGAATATGTGAAACTGTGAAGTGTGAAGGTAATACTGAATTACTGGCTATATATATATATATATATATATATATATATATAATATATATATAATATATATATATATATATATATATATATATATATATATATATATATATATAACCTTTTTCCAAATGAGTGGAGGTTGGGGAAAGAGGTTGGTGGGGTGTTCAAGAGTTGGGTCCCCGTCCCACACCCTGGTAACATAGATTCTGGATATTATATTTAAGATTCCAAGAATCTATGACAAAAACTCTTAAAAAATTAAACTATCCGCATCCGCATCTGCGGATATTCGCAATTGAATATCCGCAACCGCATCCGCATCCGCGGATAGTAAAAAATTACTATCCGGTCCACCTCTAATATATATATATATATATATATATATATATATATATATATATATATATATATATATATATATATATATATATATATATATATATATATATATATATATATATATATATATATATATATATATATATATATATATATATATATATATATATATATATATATATATATATATATATATATATATATATATATATATATATATATATATATATATATATATATATATATATATATATATATATATATATATATATATATATATATATATATATATATATATATATATATATATATATAATATATATATATATATATATATATATATATATATATATATATATATATATATATATATATATATATATATATATATATATATATATATATATATATATATATATATATATATATATATATATATATATATATATATATATATATATATATATATATATATATATATATATATATATATATATATATATATATATATATATATATATATATATATATATATATATATATATATATATATATATATATAATAGAAAAGCAACACAAAAGCTCGGAACATATTGGCTATAAATAGAAATCTTAAATAAAAATAGTTGTTTTATTGAATTACAAACCTTTTTAATAAACGACGTTTCGGGAATCTTCTCTTTCCCATCATCAGGTCTTAAAGTTATTTAAAATTATATAAATCTTCTATTGTGAATTATTTTGCAAATATATATAATAAATTAATAACAGAGAGCACTTTTTTTTATTAACCAGAACAGGATCAACATAAATTTAGAATAAGATTATCTGAAAAGGACCGCTGTCATTGTTAAGTGACGTCTTCAGACTGAAAATATGAATGGATTCTAGTATTTTTAAGTCAGGTAGTTGGTTGGTTTGTGTGATGATGGAGAAATGATTACGGTTTATAAGGTGGTCTTTACTATGGCTATGATTTCTAATGCTGGAGGGGTTAGGAGAGGTGAAAAGATTACCAGTTCGTGCCGAACCCCTCCAGCATTTTATATATATATATATATATATATATATATATATATATATATATATATATATATATATATATATATATATATATATATATATATATATATATATATATATATATATATATATATATATATATATATATATATATATATATATATATATATATATAGCACGTTTCTGACACTTCGGTTGTGCTAACTGGTCTGAATTGCGGTTGTACTTCTCTGATATCCCATGGAATGATTACTGCTTTTATGGAAAGGGTCTTTCGGAGTGCATAACCGAAGTGATTCTCTCTTTCATGTAAGCGTACATTCCATATTCTTTCTTTTCAATTAAATTTAGGAAAACTATTTGTTCTGGCTCTATCCGCCGCTGGAATACTGCCTTCAGGGACTGCCGTCTTCTTCAAACTCTTGCAACTTATATTTTATCCCGAAACCGTGCTAAATATATTTTTCGTGATACCAAAAACTTTTTAGTCCGCTTTAATGCAATAATTTTTCTTATTCCTCTTCCTCTCGACCTTTCTGTCATTTTGCAAAAAAATTCCAACTCTAACCTTGCTTCTTCCTCATTCCCTCCTTTAGATTCTTCTGATGACACCACTTCCATTTTACGTTCTTCTAAAGCTGAACTCTTCATTCAAACTTTTGTCTCTAACTCTACCTCAGATGATTCCAAAACAATTTCTCCTCCTTCAATTCCTCCAACTCATTTATGTATAATATTGTAAATTCTTCTAGAAGTGTCATTTCTGCTCACTCTGAGCTTAACACTAAGAAAGCGTTTGGTTCTAATGGTATTCCTAATGAGTTCTCAAATCTTGTGCTTCTGAGTTTGCACTTTGCCTTGGTAAACTATTTCGTCTTTTTCTTTCTACTTTAACCTTCCCTTCTTGCTGGAAATGTGCATTCATTCGACCTGTGACGAAGTAGGGGGGGACCCCACTCAACCCTCTAACTATCATTCTATTTCTTAAACTTCCTTTCTTTCAAATCTATCCTTAACAGGAAAATTTGGAAACACCATAGTTCTTTAAATCTTACCTCGGATTGCTAGTATTGCTTTCGTAAAGAATGCTCTAGAGTTCTTTCGCAAAGAACGCTCGATAGAGTCTGGCACAAAGCTTTGTTTTCCAAACTTCCCTCTTTCAGAATCTATCCTTCTCTCTGTGACCTTCTTTATGATTACCTTTTTGGTCGTTCTTTTGTAGCCGTTGTAGATGGCCACCGTTCTTCCTTTAAATCTATAAATAGTGGTGTTCCTCAAAGATTTGTCCTATCCTCAACTCTTTTTTTAATTTTCATTAATGATCCTCTCTCTTTTACTTCGTCTAATTTTCACTCCTATGCCGATGACTCAACCTTTCATTTCACTTTCTATTTGAAAGACGCTCATACCAACAGCAGTTAATTGTTGTAAAAAGGGTGGTTTTGGAGCAACTGATCTCTGATCTTTCTCGACTTTCAAATTGGAGCAGAGAAAAAATGGTAGTTTCCAATGTCTCGAAAACTCAATTCCTCCATCTTTTTACTCGGCCTAACCTTTCACAGAACTATGACATCTTCGAAAACAATCGATTCAAACCTTCATCTGTCCTCAATCTTCTCGGTGTTTCTTTTTCTCGTGATCTTTCTTGGAAACCTGGAACTACTTCTCTTGCTAAACAAGCTTCTAAGAGGTTGTGTGTTCTGAGGCACATTCGTGATTTTTTACGCCACCCCAGTTGCTTGCTCTTTATACTGTTGTTCTTCGCCCTTGTATGGAGTACGCCTCATGACTATGCTCAATCTTAAATGTACTCCACTGGTAAAGTCTGGAACACATTCGCTTTATCTGTTTTCCCGCAATTTCCTTTGATTTGCACATTTTAAATGCCGTTTATCGAGTCGTGTCAGCCATTTGCGACAAAATTTCTGACATTTTCCCAGCAGCTCTTGTGGTAATATTTAGGCCTCTGGCCTTTCCACACCAGAGTATATATAAATATATATATATATATATATATATATATATATATATATATATATATATATATATATATATATATATATATATATATATATATATATATATATATATATATATATATATATATATATTTATATATAAATATTAATTTAAAAAAAAAAAAAAAATTATTAATTTATAAATTATTAATAGTTTTTTTTTTTTTTTTTTTTTTTTTTTTTTTTTACACAACGCCACCACTCACGGGCAGAGCGCTTTTCAAGGAGGGGGCACACACACATGCACAAAGCTCATTCAAACACACACACACCTAACGCACAGCCCTCAGGTGGGCGCAGACGGAAGCCTTGAAGAGTGAAGATTAAATACAGGAGGAAAAAAAGATGATGGTAGAGAGTTCCACAGAAAAGAGGTGGCTGGAAAGAAGGAGGTACCACAACGGGCTAGCCTGTTATTATTATTATTATTATTATTATTATTTATTATTATTATTATTATTATTATTATTACTGAAATTCTAAGTATAATAAAACCCATGTTAAATTAATGACAGTAACAAGCAGTAACAACAAATTCTAAGTACAATCAAACCCATGTTAATTAAATTAGTAACAGTAATTAAATTAGTAACAGTAACACAAAATAATAATAATAATAATAAAAAATAATAATATAATAATAATAATAATAATAATAATAATAATAATAATAATAATAATAATAATAATAATAATAATAATAATAATAATAATAATATATTTATTATTATTATTATTATTATTATTATTATTATTATTATTATTATTATTATTATTATTTATTATTATTATTATTATTATTATTATTATTATTATTATTATTATTATTATTATTATTATTATTATTATTATTATTATTATTATTATTATTATTATTATTATTATTATTTCACGCGGAAATGAGAGTACTCAGGGTCATCAGGGGAGTATCACTGAGAGATAGGATGAGGAGTGAACTGGTGAGAGAGAAACTTGGGGTGGAATTAATTTTGGAATGCATAGAAAGAAACCAACTGAGATGGTTTTGTCACGTGAAGAGAATGGGGGAGGGAGAGAGACTGAGAGAGATGCTGGAGTGGAGACCAGAAGGAAGGAGACCGGCGGAAAGACCAAAGAAGAGATGGATGGAGGCGGTACAAGAAGCCATACAACGAGGGAAAAAGACACTGGAAAAGGTGGAAGACAACCGAATGTTTGAGGACAGAAATGCTTGGAGAAGATTTTGGAGGAGTAGCACCCGACAGAAGCCAGCCTACCAGTTTGGACAGTGATGATGATGATTATTATTATTATTATTATTATTATTATTATTATTATTATTATTATTATTATTATTATTATTATTATTATTATTATTATTATTATTATTATTATTATTATTATTATTATTATTATTTCAAATCGAGCGAAGACCGGCGTTAACAATATTAATCAGTAATGTGTACGTAAGATTTTCTTTAGTAAACACATATTAAAATCCAAAGATCCGATACGCCTTCAGTATATCGGAAGTCGTGACACGACGCCCTTGTGCTATTGCGCGAAAATATTTTTTTTACATATTTAAATTATTTAAATACAAAACCCTTCTGAAAATAATTATAAATTTTATTTAAAAATTTAAATTAATTAAGAAGAGAATAAATGTTTTTGAATAAAGTTTCATTATTCTTAAATTATATATATATATATATATATATATATATATATATATATATATATATATATATATATATATATATATATATATATATATATATATATATATATATATATATATCATAAGTGATTGGTAAGCCAGATATTTATTTCTTTGTCTTGTTTTACAGCGAAAAACAGACGCGGATTTTTAATGTGGATTTTCTTTCTTTTGACAATTAAATTTATAGTAGACTTCACTTTTTACTTTTACTTTTATTTTTACTTTTATTTTTACTTTTATTTTTACTTTTAATTTTACTTTTACTTTTATTTTGAAAGTCGAAATCATAAATTAAATATACAACGAACATTCGCGGTGATAATATAAACATTTACCAGATATACAGAAGTGAGCATCATTTTTATGCATATAATTAATAAATGAATTCAAAGTGAAGAATCTCTGATTTAGCCCTCATATATATATATATATATATATATATATATATAATATATATATATATATATATATATATATATATATATATATATATATATATATATATATATATATCCATTGCAAGAAGAAGGAACCAAAACTACAAAATTGTCAGCTCTATTTCATTTTCCGTGAAACTTAAAACCTTCACGACGTCTGTTGGTATTTTGTACTTAATTTAGACTGTTAAGACTTTATCTTGCTAGTCAGCTACATTGCCTGGGACAAAGACGTCTGATAGCTGGAAATTTGAGGGCAATACTCGGGATAAAATCCCGGAATTAGCAGAGAAAGCTTCGTCACATTATATATTATATATATGTATATATAATAATATATATATATATATATATATATATATATATATATATATATATATATATATATATATATATATATATATATATATATATATAATAATTATATATATATAAACTTGCGAAGAAAACCGAAAAATTTATTTTAATGCAAACGTTTTATTTATTACAATACATCTTTAGTGCAGAAAATTGAATGAATATAACTTTGCAAAATGCATTTGACTAAATTGTTTTATTTGTTTATTTTTCAAATAATGAAAATATGTGAGCTTAAAAGTTTAAAAAAAGTAGTATGAATTATAAAAGAAATGTCAACTAGAATAGAAAAGCTACAAAAATGAGTGATAAAAGCAAACAAGACAAAAAGAGAGAAAAAAAGGAAAGAATGAAAGACAGACAAACAATTAGAAGTGCCAGAGAAGAATACGTATTGTAAATACTAAGTGCGGGATTAATTGTTTTTATGTTATAAGGATTCCAAAATTTTAAGTTCTGGAGAGATAAAGAATGCTTAGTGAAATTAGAATGATATCTGTTAAATGAATTCTCTGTATAGGATATAGGAAGGTACGAAAGGAAATGCATTCGAGTTTGAAAGCTAGCTTTATTAGTTATAGGCTGGTTTTGCCCTCATAGTTGACAGTACAGTAGGCACATTTGAATGTATATACGATGTTAGACCGCAAGTACATGGGAATACTCTTTTTAATTTTAAAATAGCTGCTTACTAAGTTGTAGTATATAAAGAATATAAGAAATTTATATTATGGAAAATGTTTATGTAAGATATATTTTAAATTGGAAATGAAGATCATTGGAAAGAGGCCCAATATAAGGAAGTTTAGCATAGACAGGGCATTTAGGAACATTGTTGGAAGTACATTTGAGGGGATAGATGTTTCTGAAGAAAGAATACACCTGTTTATTAAAATAGTTATAATGAAAAAATTAAAACTAGAAAACTTATAGAGAAACTATATTTATACACGGAAAAAGTTTCAGTTAGAACAAATTTAAAATATTTTATGTATGCGAGACTTAATGCATAATGTCTTATTAAAAAGTTTGTTTAATTAAATAAAATAAAACTAACGTTCCTTTAAGACTTATCGTATCTGCTATCAACATTCCTATTTACAAATTATCAAAATCTTTAGTTCCTCTTCTTGATGATCTAACTCACATCCGATACACAGTCAAAAATTCCTTTGAAATTTCTTCCTATATTCGAAACCTGAGTTTCACTCATAGCTTTTGATATTGAATCCCTTTTTACAAATATTTCAATTACAGAAACATGTGAAATTATTATTAATCATATCTTTCAATCTAACATCCTTCAATGGTCAAAATCGAGAACAATTTTCACGATTTCTAAAACTAGCCACTAAAGATACTAACTCCTTTTCTGATAACAAATCATACTGTCAGATAGATGGTATGGAAATGGGATTTTCTCTTGGCCCTACCCTTTTTCCATGAACAAAATATTACTTGATGAATGTATACTAGAACATAAGCATTTGTTTTACTGACGTTACATTGAAAACAGTTTTGTTGTCTTTCGTAATTCTTTATTCCGCAAATACCTTAATTCCAAACATGAAAATATTAAATTAACCTTTGAAAGGGAATCAAATGGTTTGCTTCCTTTCTTCCTTTTCTTGATATTTTTTATATCCTTCTCTTCCTGTGGATTATCTATTTCTAGTTATCGTAAATATACAAATACCTTGCTTGGTACTAATTTATTTAGCTCTACCACCTTTTCTCTTAAAATTACCTGCCATAAGGGGAGGCTTCAACTTTATTTTCGTACTTTTTAGGGGTGAAATTTATTAGTAAGCTTTTCTCTTTTTTAATCAATTATATAGTAAACTCTATGCCGATTCCAAATCTGTAATCAGTGTTTTAAAATTCAAGTGGTTCCCGAGAAAAAGACTTTTTAATTAACACATGTCCAATGACCTTGATTATGTTAATGCCCGTACGCCATGCAATTTTTTGGGGGTTTGGAGTCATTAAATTTTTTTTTTTAGATTCTTATAGCAAATCTTCTCCTGATTCCAAATAGGAAATTAGTTTTTCATAATTTCAAATGGTTACTGAGATATTACCACTCGAATAAATCTCAAAGAAGGGCCCCCTTATTGAAAGACCCCAACTTTTGGGGGGAAATATTTTTATTTTTTTTCATCATTTTACGGTAAAATCTATGCTGATTCCAAATCTATATGTAGTTTTTTATAGTTCCGAACGGTTTCTGAGAAAAAGACTTTTCAATTGACACCTGTCAGTGAACTTCAAATTGTCGGCAAATCACTCTCAAAGGAAAATTTTAGTGCTACAGTTTTATAGAAAATAATACGCAGAGTCCAGATATGTAATTAGTTTTCCCATAATTCGAAATAGTTACTGAGATATTTCCACTCAAAAAATCTCAAAGTGGGACCCTCCGAAGGA
>SEYY01020270.1:0-2500 GCA_009176605.1 Armadillidium nasatum
ATAGATTTTGAATAAGGGTGGTGTATGACCATAAAAATCTCTGCTGCCATTGACTATATTCGTTATTCGTTTTTGCATTGTTACGTTTTGATGTGTGTTTGTTTTGGATGTTATTCCGTATAAGGAGAGACAGTAAAGTATGTGGGGGTGAATATGTGAGTAGTATAGGACGCACTTTTGACAGGTGCCAGATTCTGTCGAGAAGTAGCTAACACTACTTATGTGCAAAATAAAATTTTCGTAAATATATATACAGTGGAATGAATTTTGTTAATTTTACAAGGATATATACATATAATTTGCAAGTTTATTTACTAATGTGTCTAATAATAATAATAATAATTACTACTACTACTAATAATAATAATGATAATAAAAGTAATAATTACTACTACTACTGCTAACAATAATATTAAAAAAAATTTAATTACTACTAATAATAATAATTATTATTCCTACTACTACTACTGCTACTACTACTAATACTACTAAAAATAATAATAATAATAATAATAATAATAATAATAATAATAAATATTTAATTAGTATTTCAGTGCAGTATGAAATACTTGAAGTTTGATTGCACACCTGAGTTGTATTTTTATTACAGATAAAATTCTTATTAAAAGAATAATTAAAAAACTTTTAGAAAACACGTTTATCGTTTTATTTGGGTAAAACCTTGAAAATAATGACAAGATAATATTAATATATTATATTATAGTATATATATATATATATATATAATATATATATATATATATATATATATATATATATTATAATATATATTAAAAGTTTTTAAAAAATAAAAATAAAAATAAAAAAAATAAAATATAACTTTAAAAATTAAATTTTAATTTTTTTCATTTTTTTTCTATTCTTAACTAAAATGTATACGCAACTTATTATTCTAGGTTTAATATACACTAAAATTTTATTTTATTTTTTTCAAACTTTATAATATCCAGTGAAAACTTTGCTTAAAAATAAAAATAAAAATAAAAAAATAAAAAAAAATAAATAAAATGAAATAAAAAATCATTAATACGGCAATCAATTTAAAGCAATAAAGAGGCAATTCTTTCAATTGCTCTAAAGACTGCACCTGAGAAAGACTTCTGCATTGCGGTTTACTCACATGACACAAATACAAAATTTTTAAAAAAATTTTGGGTTTTATTTATATATTTGTCTTAAAAAATAACAGATGAGTCTAGTTTTTACTATAGATTTCAGATATTTTATTTTAAATTATTTTTTTTATTTTTATTTATTTATTTATTCTAGCTTTTACTACAGCTTTCATACGTTTTTTTAATTATTTTATTTATTTATTTATTTAGATTGTTATTTATTTAATTATTTATTAATTAACAAATTAATTTATTCATTTCTTAATTTTATATTTATTTATTTATTTTTATTCACGAATTTATATATTTATTTCTTTCTATACTGATTTATATATTTTATTTCATATTTATTTATCTATTTATTTTTTTTTTTACTTTATTCATATACTAACAAATTTATTTCATTCATATCTTAATTGATAATTTATGCGTAAAGAAAACAAGAAGAGAGAGAGAGAGAGAGAGAGAGAGAGAGAGAGAGAGAGAGAGAGAGAGAGAGAGAGAGAGAGAGAGAGAGAGAGAGAGAGAGAGAGAGACTCAAAACTAAAACATTTCATGGACAAACAAAGTCCGAATTTGTCTGCAGAAGAAGAACTCTTTTGCTCAAAGCTAAAACATTTAATTATCTACGTCAGTCTAAAACGTATCAACAATGACTGAATCTGTTTCAAACTTTGACTTATTTCTTTATTTAATTATCTTTGAATATATGAATATACAAAGAATTATATATATATATATATATATATATATATATATATATATATATATATATATATATATATAATATATATATATATATATATATATATATATATATATATATATATATACATATATATATATATATATCATATATTATATATATATATATATATATATATATATATATATATATATATATATATATATATATATATATATATATATATATTTAAATAAAAGTTCACATCTCACGGGCATTGCCCTATTCGAGGAGAGGAACTTTTCTAGGTAGTATATACTAGGATTCCCAAGAGGATCGAACCGGCGCCCTCAAGCACGTGAGTAATCACCCTACCGTTCGAGCCACGGTAGACGCAATATATATATATATATATATATATATATATATATATATATATATATATATATATATATATATATATATATATATATATATATTATATATATATATATATATATATATATATATATATATATATATATATATATATATATATATATATATATATATATATAATATATATATATATATATATATATAATATATATATATATATATATATATATATATATATATATATATATATATATATATATATATATATATATATATATATATATATATATATATATATATA
>SEYY01020270.1:7500-15000 GCA_009176605.1 Armadillidium nasatum
ATATATATACTCCCGAGGCGATGAGATTACCCCCCATTGGGTATATGGGATGCTAAGGGTACTTCCCATCTCATCCCGGTACCCAATGGTTCGTTCCATTTCGCGCTCACCTTCTTCTAAATCGGAGTAAACTCTCCTTCGCACACACAAAACATTAATACAGACACCCTTTAAAAAAATTAAAAAAAAAAAAAAACTAAAATGATGGCCTCAACAGAAGTTGCTTCGGAGAAGCCCCTGGGGCGGCATCCACCCTTTCCCCCATCACCACTTGGGAGTTGGTGGCCTCCGGTGATGGGGTTGGTGCCACCAAGACACAGCTGCCGGCTTGTCCTGATTTTTTTTATTAATTTCTGCAACATTCGCGGTCTGCACTCTAATTTCCACTTTGTTGAACATCACCTCTCTTCTTCTAGACCTCACCTCTTATTCTTGACCGAAACTCAGATGTTTGAGCGTTCTGATAGCAAACCCTATTCTGTTTCCTCCTAATACTGTCTCTATCCTCAATTTTCAGCCAAAGGCGGTTGTTGTGCATACATGCGCAACGATGTTGTTTGTTCTCGTGTCTCTAATTTGGAGTCTTCCGAATTTTCCACCTTATGGCTTAGGCTCTCTTGCCATTCTACGACTAAATTCATTTGTTCTGTTTATTTATCTCCTAATTCTACTGACTATCCAAAATTCTTCGACTATTTAAACTCCAAAATTGAGCACATTCTTTCTTCTTCTCCTTTCTCTGAAATCATCATATTAGGTGATTTCAATGTTCACCACCGCCAATGGCTTTCATCTAGTTCTCATGATACAGCTGGTGAACGTGCCTTCCATTTCGCTATCCAAAACGACCTTGAGCAGTTGGTGCAGCTCCCTACTCGTATCCCTGATCGTCTTGGAGATGAACCCAACATTCTAGACCTTTTCTTAACTTCTAATCCTTCTCCATATACTGTTAAGCTCTTTCCTCCTCTGGGTTCCTCCAATCACCTTCTTATCTCTGTATCTTCTTCTATCTCTTCAAGTCTTCCGCAGGAAAGACCCCCTTCTATTGAAAGGAAACGTTTGTGGCACTTTGGTGCCGCAAGCTGGTCGGACTTGCGGTCGTACTTCTTTGATTTCCAGTGGAATGATTATTGCTTCCGTGGGAGGGGTCCCTCTGAGTGTGCAGAACGCATTACCGAGGTGATTCTCTCTGGCATGGAGGCGTACATTCCATATTCTTTCCCTTCTACTAAACCTAACAAACCTTGGTTTAACTATACTTGTTCTCGCGCTATCCGCCGCAGGGATGCTGCCTTCAGGGATTACCGTCGTCTTCAAACTCCAGAAACTCACGCTACTTATATTTCATCCCGGAATCGTCAAAATCTATCCTTCGTAACACTAAAAACTCATTTCTCCGTAGAAAATGCAATAATCTTTCTGGTTCCTCTTCTTCAAGTTCTTTCTGGCATTTTGCAAAAAATGTCAACTCTAACTTTGCTTCTTCCTCTTTCCCTCCTTTAATATCTTCCGACGGCACAACTGCTGTTTTACCTTCTTCTAAAGCTGAACTCTTTGCTCAAACTTTTGCCTCTATTTCAACCTTAGACGATTCCGAAGCTATTCCTCCTCATTCAACCCCCTCTAACTCAATTATGCCTATAATTAGAATTTCTTCTAAAGATGTCATTTCTGCTCTCTCTGAGCTTAACACTAAGAAGGCGTACGGTCCTGATGGTATTCCTCCTGTGGCTTCTCAAAACTTGTGCTTCCGAGCTTGCACCCTGCCTCGGTAAACTATTTCGTCTTTGCCTCTCTACTTCAACCTTCCCTTCTTGCTGAAAACGTGCGCTCATTCAGCCTGTGCCGAAGAAGGGGGACCCCTCTCAACCCTCCAACTACCGTCCTATTTCTTTGACCTCCGTTCTCTCTAAAGTTTTCGAATCTATCCTTAACAGGAAGATTTGGAAACATCTCAATTCTTCTAATCTTTCTCTCAGATCGCCAGTATGGCTTTCGTAAGAAACGCTCTACTGGTGATCTTCTTTCCCTTCTCTCTGACTCTTGGTCCTCCGCTCTTCGGCATTTCGGTGAATCTTTTGCTGTCGCGCTGGACATATCGAAAGCCTTCGATAGAGTCTGGCACAAAGCTTTGATTTAAAACTTCCCTCTTTCGGTATCTATCCTTCTCTCTGTGATCTTCTCTCTAATTTCCTTTCCGGTCGTTCTATAGCAGCTGTTGTAGACGGTCACCGTTCTTCCTTTAAATCTATTAACAGTGGTGTTCCTCAGGGTTCTGTCCTATCCCCAACACTTTTTCTACTTTTCATTAATGACCTTCTCTCTATTACCTCATCTCCTATCCACTCATATGCTGATGACTCCACCCTTCATTATTCCTTCCAGTTTGAAAAACGTCCCACTCAACAGCAGTTGATTAGACTCGAGAAGGGTAGCCTTGGAGCAACTAACCTCTGATCTTTCACTTATTTCAAATTGGGGCAGAGAAAACATGGTTGTTTTCAATGCCTCAAAAACTCAATTCCTTCATCTCTCCACTCGATACAATCTTCCACACAACTATGATATCTTCTTCGAAAACACACAACTCAAACCTTCATCTGTTCTTAATATTCTTAGTGTTTCTTTTTCTCGTGATCTTTCTTGGAAAGATCACATTACTTCTCTCTCTAAACAAGCTTCTAAGAGGTTAGGTGTTCTGAGGCGCCTTCAGAATTACTTCACGCCACCCCAGTTGCTTGCTCTGTATAGGGATGTTGTTCGCCCCTGTATGGAGTATGCTTCGCACATCTGGGGTGGTTCCACACATAAAGCTCTCCTAGAGAAGGTGGAGTCTAGAGCTTTTCGTCTCATCAATTCTCCTGCTCCTACTAACTCTCTTCAATCTCTTCCTGCCGGTCGAATTGTTGCGTCACTCTCTCTTTACTATCGCTATTACAACGGACACTGCTCTTCTGAACTCTCTCGTCCCATACCTCCTCCATTGAGAAGAGCTCGTGCGACACGCCTTTCTACACAGTCTCATCCTTTGTCTGTCCAACTCTCCGACCCCAGACTTAACCGCTATGCTCAATCTTACATATACTCTACAGGTAAAGTCTGAAACACACTCCCTTTATCTATTTTCCTAACTTCCTTTGACTTGCATACTTTCAAACGCCGTGTATCTCGACACGTCGGCCTCCATCGACCATGAAATACATCTTTCCCGGCTCCGGTGGAATTTGGTAGGCCTCTGGCCTTTGCCCACCGGAGGAGATATAAAAAAAATAAAATATATATATATATATATATATATATAATATATATATATATATTATATATATATATATATATATATATATATATATATATATATATATATATATATATATATATATCGTAAACAAAGGATTCTTGCATCAGATACTCGTATATATATATATATTCGTGATAAATTTCTTATGGGAGATTTATTATCTTTATTTATTGGTTCGACCCCAGAGAAGGATTCCCATAAAAAGTTTCTATTTTCACTTTATACATGTTTACTGATGCGTTTATAGCATTGTAATTAAATAATATCATAAAAGGAACGATAGAGGGAACAATAGGGTGAAAACCTGATCCTTGACGGGAGCTCGTATGCTTGAAACTGTTCTTGAAACGATCTTTTTTGGGATCGTGGATGGCTCAGTGGTAGAGCATCGAGTCTTTGTCGTTCTCAGTCGCAACAGGCGGTGGTTCGACCCCAGAGAAGGATTCCCATAAAAAGTTTCTATTTTCACTTTATACATGTTTACTGATGCGTTTATAGCATTGTAATTAAATAATATCATAAAAAGGAACGATAGAGGGAACAATAGGGTGAAAACCTGATCCTTGACGGGAGCTCGTATGCTTGAAACTGTTCTTGAAACGATCTTTTTTTTGGGATCGTGGATGGCTCAGTGGTAGAGCATCGAGTCTTTGTCGTTCTCAGTCGCAACAGGCGGTGGTTCGACCCCAGAGAAGGATTCCCATAAAAAGTTTCTATTTTCACTTTATACATGTTTACTGATGCGTTTATAGCATTGTAATTAAATAATATCATAAAAGGAACGATAGAGGGAACAATAGGGTGAAAACCTGATCCTTGACGGGAGCTCGTATGCTTGAAACTGTTCTTGAAACGATCTTTTTTGGGATCGTGGATGGCTCAGTGGTAGAGCATCGAGTCTTTGTCGTTCTCAGTCGCAACAGGCGGTGGTTCGACCCCAGAGAAGGATTCCCATAAAAAGTTTCTATTTTCACTTTATACATGTTTACTGATGCGTTTATAGCATTGTAATTAAATAATATCATAAAAAGGAACGATAGAGGGAACAATAGGGTGAAAACCTGATCCTTGACGGGAGCTCGTATGCTTGAAACTGTTCTTGAAACGATCTTTTTTGGGATCGTGGATGGCTCAGTGGTAGAGCATCGAGTCTTTGTCGTTCTCAGTCGCAACAGGCGGTGGTTCGACCCCAGAGAAGGATTCCCATAAAAAGTTTCTATTTTCACTTTATACATGTTTACTGATGCGTTTATAGCATTGTAATTAAATAATATCATAAAAGGAACGATAGAGGGAACAATAGGGTGAAAACCTGATCCTTGACGGGAGCTCGTATGCTTGAAACTGTTCTTGAAACGATCTTTTCTGGGATCGTGGATGGCTCAGTGGTAGAGCATCGAGTCTTTGTCGTTCTCAGTCGCAACAGGCGGTGGTTCGACCCCAGAGAAGGATTCCCATAAAAAGTTTCTATTTTCACTTTATACATGTTTACTGATGCGTTTATAGCATTGTAATTAAATAATAAATATATATATATATATATATATATATATATATATATATATATATATATATATATATATATATATATATATATATATATATATATATATATTAATAAATTAAAAAAAAAAAAAAAAAAAAAAAAAAAAAAAAAAAAAAAAAAAAAAAATTAATTTAAAATAAAAAATAAAAATAAAAAAAACTTTAATTAATACAATAGATGCTGACTCCTTTAAATAATTACACAATGCCTATACTTAATAGTAAGAAAAGAAATGGGAAAGATGTCAATTTTATAAACACAGTTTATGTGGAAATCAAGTTCTGAAAAGTAAGAAAATATTTCCCAACTTGTGTTGAGTGATCTTTCTTCAAGATCACGTGATCACTTCTTCTTCAAGGTCACGTGTTTCCTTTGGTTTAAAAATCAATTAACTTAAAATTGACGAAGGAAAATTTTTTTATGATATATATATATATATATATATATATATATATATATATATATATATATATATATATATATATATATATATATATATATATATATATATATATATATATATATATATATATATATATATATATATGAAAGTCTACATTTTACACCCCCTCCTTGAATAGGGCTTTGCCCGTGAGTGGTGGTGATGTGTAAAAAAAAATAAAAAATAAAATAAATAATAAAATTAAGAATAAATATTATATAATATTAATCTAACCTATCTATCTATCTATATATATATATATATTAGGGATGGAGTGAAGTATCGGTATATTATTAAGTATCGGTATCGGTATCGGTATCGGCATATTTTCCGATACCGGTATCGGTATCGGTATCGGTATCGACCTTTTCAGTATCGGTATCGGTATCGGCAAAATTTTTGGATAAGAGTAAAGTATC
Source organism: Armadillidium nasatum (assembly GCA_009176605.1). Taxonomy (NCBI): domain Eukaryota; kingdom Metazoa; phylum Arthropoda; class Malacostraca; order Isopoda; family Armadillidiidae; genus Armadillidium; species Armadillidium nasatum. The sequence continues at coordinate 13,209 of SEYY01020270.1, forward strand.
GGTATCGGTAGTAGTATCGGCATATTTTCCCGATACCGGTATTGGTATCGGTATCTGGTAATTTTTAGGTATCGGTATCGGTAAAAATTTTGGTATCGCTCCATCCCTAATATATATATATATATATATATATATATATATATATATATATATATATATATATATATATATATATATATATATATATATATATATATATATATATATATATATATATATATATATATATATATATATATATATATATATATATATATAACTTGAAGAAAAAAAATTAAAAGAGAACATGATGATAATTAAATTTAATATTAGAATAATTAAGCAAACAAAAAAACGAAATAACAAACAAAATATAAATACATAAAGTAATCCCCCTTTCCCCTCCTCCTCTCCCCAATCCAACCTTCCACGTTCTCAACAAATGTTTTATAAAATTGGAGGTTTAACAATAGGACTCATACTATTGTTGAATTGTTGATTTTTTTTGCGAAAGAAAATGGCTCCGAAATAGAGGGACATTATATAGTTGAATTCAAGCAAATGATTTAGAAATGCACTTCGCCTTGTTGGTTAAGCGAGAACTCCATAAAACCTTCTCAAATTTCAGAGGGAACAAACGTTTGAGTTTTTCAATATATATGTCAAGAGCACGTGGTTCCACATTCATTAAACAGAACAGCTTTAGATCGCATTTATAAGGGGTTGGGAAACGAAGGCAGAGAGAGAAGGAATAGTAACAAACGAAAGAATTGGTAAGGAAGAATGAGAAACGTAAAATAGAAGAAGGAGAAAAAAATTAACGAATGAGGAATGAAAGAACAAAAAGTATTTTACATTTGAATGGGGAAAAGGAGAACAAATAATGTTTGGAAGTACTTTAAAAAAATAACTGTCCCAACCGAACTCTCAAACTTTAATTAAATTAACATTTTATGGAAATAATAGAGAGACGCCTCCTCCAAAAATACCGACACTCTAAGGCGACCCTTCTGCTACTCCTCCTTCTTTATCCAACTCTTTCGTCCTCTTCATCCACACTCTCATCAATTTAAGTGACTCTTCAAAAAGAAGGTGAAGAAAATTCGTCTTTTAAAACATAATGAATTGAACGTGGAAAACCTTCATCATTTTAAAAGACGAGGACTGAAAAAAATAGTAAATTTATGCATTGAATATACCCTACCTTGGATTATTAATTCGTATGAAATATTTTTTTTAGTTTTTAAAATAAAATTTTAAAACACATACTCTCTCTCTCTCTCTCTCTCTCTCTCTGTCTCTCTTCTTTCTCTCTCTCTCTCTCTCTCTCTCTCTCTCTCTCTCTCTCTCTCTCTTTATATACATATATATATATATATATATATATATATATATATATATATATATATATATATATATATATATATATATATATATATATATATATATATATATATATATATTCTATTCCTTTGTTTACAGTTTACAGCATCTTAGATTATTTTATCAAATTTTTTGGTGTTACTGTAATATATGGTCTACATTTGTGCTTGTTCGATACAGATGTATGGCTCAAGAACATATTTCTATGGGAAGTTCATCCACCTGTATCCCCTGACCAGTAAGTGGAGAATAAGTTACAAAATTATTTACATATGCATAGTAGTTATTGATCGTAAATCTTGAGAGAAGAAACATTGAACTCGAGAGACTTTGTAGACTTTTTTCTTCCTTCTTTTTTTAATGAAAATAAAGAGATGCTTAAAACTGATTGTGCGAAATAAAATTTTAATTTTGAAGATATAAGTATGCT
>SEYY01020270.1:20000-25000 GCA_009176605.1 Armadillidium nasatum
CACTTTTTCCAGGTAATCATCCAGGTTACTTCATTTTCTTCTTATTAATTTTTGCTTTTTCCTCTCTCTTTCTTTTCTTCTTTCACTTTTCTCTTTTTGTTCATATTTTTATTTTTTATTTTTGTTTTAATGTTTTTTGTTATTGTAATTTAGTTTCCCAACACCAAGCAACTAAATTTTCTTTTCTGTCTTATCTTTCGCTTTTTCAATATTATCACTACTCACAGTTTGTCATAACCTGCTAATTTTCCTCAGTGTCCTGTTTTATATATTTAGTTAAGCTAATTTCAATTCAAGATTTATATTTATTATTTTTACTGTCTCATTGTTGTATTTATTGTTAGGGTAGTTTAGTGTATCTCATGTTAATAATTTTTTTTTATTTCTTTTAATTCTAAGAAAATGAGTTAAGAGTAAATCGAAACGTCAAAATTTTAATTAATTTTAATATGTAATTTATAACTATCTAATAATTTAATTAATCTAATACATGTTGCATTTTTTCTTTGCTTTATTGTTTTTGCTTATATATATATATAATATATATATATATATATATATATATAATATATATATATATATATATATATAATATATATATATATATATATATATATATATATATATATTAAAGGCCGGAAGCCTACCGAATTCCACCGGAGTTGGAAAAACTTTATCCTGGTCGATGGAGGCCGACATGTCCAGATACACGGCGATTGTGTTCCAGACTTTACAAGTAGAATATATGTAAGATTGAGCATAGCGGACAGAGAAAGGATGAGATTGTGTAGAAAGGGGTGTCGCACGAGCTCTTCTCGATGGAGGAGGTATGTGACGAGAGAGTTCAGAAGAGCAGTGACCGTTGTAATAGCGATAATATAGAGAGAGACGCAAAAAATTCGACGGGCAGAATGGGATTGGAGAGAGTTAGTAAGAGCAGAAGGGTTGATGAGACGAAAAACCCTAGACTCCACCTTTTGAAGGTGAGTTGTATGAGTGGTACCACCTCAGATGTGTGAAGCATACTCCATACAGGGACGAACAACACCCCCATAGAGATCGAGCAACTGAGTGGCGTGAAGTAATTCTAAAGGCGCCTCAGAACACTCAACCTCTTAGAAGCTTGTTTATAAAGAAAAATAATGTGATCTTTCCAAGAAAGATCACGAGCAAAAGATGCACCGAGAATATTAAGAACAGATGAAGGGTTGAGATGTGTGTTTTCGAAAAAGATATCATAGTTGTGTGGAAGATTGAATCGAGTGGAGAGAGGAAGGAACTGAGTTTTTGAGGCATTGAAAAAGACCATGTTTATGGATTAATTAAAAGTTCACGAAAATAAACATTTTCTTATAATAATGGATGTTAAGCTTGGTCAAGCAATGATGCATATATATCTTATATTAATAAACAATATGAAAGATCAGAGGTTAGTTGCTCCAAGGCTACTCTTCTCGAGTCTATTAACTGCTGTTGGGATGGGCACGTCTTTCAAACTGAAAGGAGTAATGAAGGGTGGAGTCATCAGCATAAGAGTGGATAGGAAATGAAGTAATAGAAAGAATATTATTATTGAAAAGTTGAATAGGTGTTGGAGATAGAACAGAACCCTGAGGAACACCACTACTAATAGATTTAAAGGAAGAACGTTGGTCGTCTACTACAACTGTTATAGAACAACCGGAAAGAAAATTAAAGAGAAGATCACAGAGAGAAGGATAGATACCGAAACAGGTATAATTTGGCAGACTCTATCGAAGGCTTTCGATATGTCCAGCGCCACAGCAAAAAAATCACCGAAATGCCGAAGATCGGAGGACCAAGAGTCAGAGAGAAGAGAAAGATGATTCGCCAGTAGAGCGTTCTTTACGTACTGGCTATCAGAGATAAGATTAGAAGAATTGAGATGTTTCCAAATCTTCCTGTTAAGGATTCGAAAACTTTAGAGAGTCGGAGGTCAAAGAAATAGAACGATAATACCTCTTCGGCACAGTCTGAATATATATATATATATATATATATATATATATATATATATATATATATATATATATATATATATATATATATATATATATATATATATATATATATATATATATATGTATATATATATATATATATATATATATATATATATATATATATATATATATATATACTATATATATATAAGTTGCTTTATTGCATTACTTCTACCAACTTTAACCCAGAATATCTCAGTAAATATTAATAATTGACAATTAAAATAACGAATGCATAAATTTTTTATTAAATTCATGAGTCGTCCAAATAATGCAAATGAGCCTATATATATATATATATATATATATATATATATATATATATATATATATATATATATATATATATATATATATATATATATATATATATATATATATATATATATATATATATATATATATAATATAATATTTATATATATATAACATTTTTTTCTACAAAGCCCGTTGACTTTTATAAATTTCTGCAATATTCTCAGTTTCAGCTGTGAATCTGAAAATAAAATGTAACTCAGATTTAGTATTTGTTGCCAGTCAAACCTTGCTCGATTTTTTTTTTTTTTTTTTTTTTTTTTTTTTTTTTTTTTTTTTTTTTTTTTTTTTTTTTTTTTTGCTGCCTTTGAGGAGTAAGAGGGTGGGAGGGGGGAGGGGAAGATTAAATTAATATAGTTCAAAAATATTTTTTTTCATATAATGACTTACGTAAAAAAAAAATTATTAAATTTATGTAGCTAAAAATTTTAAAAGTAACAAAATTTTTATTTGACAAAGGTAAAAACTGTTTAGTTCCTCATTGTGACTATATTTGGCTACATAGAAAACGGAAAATCTTAAAACTTTGCCATTATCAGTATGTCACTGAACAACGAAAAGTTTGGCCTAAAATTAACAGTATAAAATTTTAGGTTCAAAATATTTTCATTGAAGAAATTATGGATTAATTAAAAGTTCACAAAAATAAACATTTTCTTATAATAATGGATGTTAAGCGTGGTCAAGCAATGATGCATAATATTTTATATTTTATTAAAATAATATTCAGACTTCTAATTATTATTATTATTATTATTATATATATATATATATATATATATATATATATATATATATATATAATATATATATATATATATATATATATATATATATATATATATATATATATATATATATATATATATATATATATATATATATATATATATATTAAATTCAATATCTCATAAGAATTGCTAGCTTTAATTTTTTTTCCATTGCACTGCTTGCCAACATTAGTATATAATTTAATGGACAATTACTTCGGTCCTAAACTTCAAGTTCTCGATGTTTAAGAACAGAAAATTTACCTCAAGATTCCATTTCTTGGTCCCAACATAAAGTTCAATTAAGGCACTAAATCCCCTACGATATAAATATCAATTCGATTAATGTTTCTCATTAATAAATTTAAAATATCAAACCTATTCAGATTCGAAGGTACGCTTCCTATCCTATGCATTTAAGGTTCTCAGTTATATAATATTATAACTGCAAGGCCTGCAATGCCCGTTAAGTGGTCCAAACTGGTCTACAGTTTAGAATCAGGATTTTCAAACATATGCAAGTTTTGTACAAAACCTGTTTACCATTTGCATCCCAAGAGCATTCACCTATCCGGGATCACGCTTTAAATCATAATTACAGTATCCTAAGAAAAGCTTCAGCATTAGAACATTAACATTAGAAAAATAGAGACAGTTAGAAACCATTCGGGCCTATAGAGACTTCAGCAAGCAACACCCTTGACAGAAGAATTTTGGAGGGTCCCTTCATCTTTAATCTTAAACCAGAACTCAAATTTTATCGCTAATCTATTCCACTCTTTGAGCGTGACTAATATTTAATTAAGTTTTATTATTATTATAACATTTATCATTATTACTATTATTATTATTATTATTATTATTATTACTTACCATTATTATTCTAATCACTGTTATTGTTATAATTATTATTATTATTATTATTATTATTATTATTATTATTATTATTATTATTATTATTATTATTATTATTATTATTATTATTATTATTATTATTATTTTTTATTACTATTATTTTTATTACTATATTGTTACTATTATTATTTATTATTATTACAAGTATTATTATTTATAATGCTAGTATTTATTGCTTTTCATTATTATTTTATTACCATTATTATTGTCATTATTATTACATTATCATTATTATTATTACATTATTTTATTATTATTATTATTATTATTATTATTATTATTATTATTATTATTATTATTATTATTATTATATTAATATTTTTTTTATTGTTATTCGTATTTATAATAAAACTTATTATTAACATTTTTTTTACCTCTATTCTCTATATTGATATTTTTATTCATTCTTGTTATTGTTATAGTTTGTATTATTATTATTATTATTATTATTATTATTATTATTATTATTATTATTATTAGGACTAATTCGTTCCCCTAGAAGCCCATTTCACTTTTGTATTAATACATTTAAAGTATACAATTTTTGTTGTACAACTTCTGCAACTGAAAAAAATCAAAAAAGATTAAAGATTAAAGATTATTATTTATTATTATTATTATTATTATTATTATTATTATTTATTATTTTATTATTATTATTATTTATTATAATATTATTATTGTTATTATTATTTTTTTTTTTTTTTTTTTTTTTTTTTTTTTTTTTTTTTTTTTTTTTTTTTTTTTTTTTTTTTTTTTTTTTAAATTTAATATTATTATTATTATTATTTATTATTATATTATTATTATTATTATTATTATTATTATTCTAAAATGCGTAGTTCGAAAATACATTGCATGGCAGTTAGTCCATGACAAGTAGCTATGGAGGGTTGCATGGATTCCAGTGTTTAATACCAAAAAAATATAAATGTATTGTATAAGCATATACTCATAAAAAAATACCCACCATAGC
>SEYY01020270.1:30000-32500 GCA_009176605.1 Armadillidium nasatum
TTTGCTGTCTCTTTTAAGTGATCTGTCTAAAAGTTTTATTACAGTTATTATTCCCACACCCCTCTCATATATATATATATATATATATATATATATATATATATATATATATATATATATATATATATATATATATATATATATATAATATATATAATATATATATATAATGCATAAAGCGTACATGTTACTTGAAAAATATTAAGCCAATATAAATCATTGGACCTTTTATCATCACCTACGAATATTTTGTCTACAAATAAAACCGGTCATATTTTGGCTTAAAAGGATAGTGATAGATATCTCATTCATGCACTGCATTTTTATATGTATGTATGTATGTATGTATGTATGTATATATGTATGTATGTATTTATGTATTTATGTATTTATGAATGTATGTATGTATGTATGTATGTATTTATCAATCTATCTATCTCATTCTATTTCTCTGTCTGTCTACTTATGTATATATGTATGTATGTATGTTGCGTGCATGAATGTATTTATGTACGTGTATGTGTATATGTATGTATGTGTTATGTATGCATGTAAGTACAAACTCTATATACGAAAGTATATACCTCACTTAACAAAGAAAACATTAAAGATTACAAGAACATTATGTACATCATCATCATTATTATTATTATTATTATTATTATTATTATTATTATTATTATTATTAGTATTATTATTATTACTAGAGAGCTTCTTGTTCCATTTTGAGATTAAGTAATGTTGGCGTGACATCTTCTCACAAAGGTCACAAGAAAAAAACCTGAAAAAGGGGAACATTTTCATTAGATTAGCTCGTTTTACAAAAATCTGTTTACACAAAGCATAATAATGAACCCTACACTGTTAGAGGTATACAATATTTATATATATATATATATATATATATATATATATATATATATATATATATATATATATATATATATATATATATATATATATATATATATATATATATATATATATATATATATATATATATATATATATATATATATATATATATATATAGAATTAGAGAATTTCTTTGAATTAAATTCATGATTGATGTCCTTGGCGTAAAAATTTCAATTACAAAATGGACAAACAACGTTTCTTTAAAACGTAATGAAAAATTATTTTGTTTGAATATTTTTCGGAGTTTCCTTCCAGATTAAATTCTAAGGTTAAGGTTATTAATTTTTCTAAATAAAAGTATTCCAAAAAAGTTTTAATTCTTAATAATTGGAAAGACTTTATTAGTGCTTTATTTTTCTCTGAGGCGACCTATCGTGTGGCATTGATTTCAAAAATATTTTCAGTAGTTTCGAAAATAAACAATTACTAGTGACTAAATGAAATAGTTATGTCTCTACTAGTAACAACAACAATAACAACACAAACAACAGCAACAACAACAACAACAACAGCAACAACAACAACAACAACAACAACAACAACAGCAGCAGCAGCAGCAGCAACAGCAACAGCAAAAGCAACAGCAACAGCACTAAACAATTACTAGTAACCAAATGAAATAAAGTGGCTATGCGACCAAATATTTGAATTCCTCTTAGATAGAACTATAAGTATATTTACGTATGCATTAAGACAACATTTTTCAACCTGGGAGTCGCGACTCCCAGGGTGATCATGATTCCATATACGGGTAGTCGGAGTGGGTCACAAAAAATAATGTACGAATAAAATAAAACTTTCTATCTTTCTTCATATAATCTTTGTTTAAATTAAATTGAAAACAAAGATTAAAGGACATCTAAAATCGAATTATTAAATTTTTTCTGATGAATATTAAAATTTTTGAACTAAAATTATTTTCCTTTCATAAACAAATGTTGTGAATAAATAATTTAAATTTATTAATGAGGCGTAAGATAAATATCTCAATTTATGCTTTTGAATTTGACACCTTCTAGTAATAACATTTATTAATCAGGAGTATGGTTAATATCTCAATTTGCACTTTTGAATTTAACACTTGCAAGGCATAAAGTTAATTAGGAAGTCGTGAAGTTTTGAACTTTATGCTTTGGCTGTTTGGTGGATCGTGAGTTTATTAAGCTTTGATTTTGGCTTTTTTTCAGGTGGTTGAGAAGTTATTAATCTTAGGTTTTGGCTTTTCTTGGGGGAGGTCGTGAGTTTATTAAGCTTACGTTTTGGCTTTTTGGGGGTCATGAGGTTATTAAGCTTCGGTTTTGACTTTCTGGGAGGCCGTGAGGTTATGAAGCCTAGGTTTTGACTTTTTGGGGAGATCATAAGGTTATTAAGCTTAGATTTTGGCTTTTTTTTTTGGATGGGGGTGGGGGGTTGCAAGGCTTAAAAGATTGAGAAACACGGCATTAAGATATACTTTTCAACCATGTTCCTTAACAGTATGGAAGGAAATAAATTTCTTTCAGAAAAGGAAAAGCAAAATAAAAAATGATTAAATATGTTTAAAGAGTAAAGGAAGTTTGTAATGCAGAAAGAGAGAGAGAGA
>SEYY01020270.1:50000-58073 GCA_009176605.1 Armadillidium nasatum
ATTTCATTTTCCAATATATATGCATAAATATATAATGATCACACTCCCTTACCGCTTATCCATTCGAATTCGTTCACCCCTTCTTCTCTACTTTGTATGACGCTTAAAAATCAGTACCGCTGTTCTGCTTTTGTGAGTCAGTAGTTGTGTATATCTTCCGCTTTATAGTCGAATATATATATTTTAATTTGTGGTTCTTCTTTGAAATATCAATCACTCCAGGGTCACCAGTAAAGGGTTTGTAGATAATGATTATGGGTGGTAATAAAAGGAATAAATTAAATATTCTTACCTTCAATTTTTTTTACTTCGCTTTTAGCGGATGAAATAGACGAAGGGAATTTTTATGAAAATGACAAATAATAATTAAGTGCATTGTAAAGTAGGACACAGAACCTACAGTCTCCCTAGCTGGCGCAAACCAGAAGCTACAACACAAAGAGACGCTATTTCTTTACACATAAGAATTAGAAAAAATTTAATTAAGATTCAGAACTTGTAATTATTATTTCTTTTACAGCAAAGATATTAATATTTGAATGACACATGACATTTCAAAGAAGAATCACAAATTGAAATATATATTTGCCTTTAAATAAGCGGAAGATATATACAACTAATGATTCACAAAAGCGAAACAGCGGTACTGACTTTTAAGTTTCACACAAAGTAGAGAAGAAGAGGTGAACGAATTCAAATGGAAAAGGGAGAAAGGACTGTAATCACTATACACACATACATACATACATACATATATACATGCATACATACATACATACATGCATACATACATACATACATACATACATTCATTATAATATATATAATATATATATATATATATATATATATATATATATATATATATATATATATATATATATTATATATATATCCCGTGGAGGTTTCTGGATCCTCTAGCGGGCGCGTCCCCAGGTGGCGGATAGGGGGGTCTCAAAAGGGACTGGGGAGAAATCCCCCGTGGACCAAAACCAGATTTCCCAACATAGGAAACTATGAAGGGTTGTTGTGATAGGCCTAGCAAGCCGACAACGCAAAACAAATATTGCTCGAGAAACCTATGCTACGCCTCGGAATCAGCGGAACTCTAGATTGACGACTAAGCGCGATAAAGGACTACGGAAAAAGACTACACAATATCGAATGGCTACGATAAATGCCAGTACTTTTGCGGGTAAGGAGGAGGAAGCTGTTGGCCTGATGAAGGAGAGAAGATTGGATGTGTTGGGGATTTGCGAGGTGAGATACTGCGGTGGGGGAACAAGAAGACTGCATGACGACTATGTAATGATATACAAGGGGAAAGAAAGAGAAAAGAGACATGGAGTTGCCATTATTTTGAAACCGGAAATATACAGAAGAACTGTAGAGACCCTGTTTGTGAATGAGAGAATAGTTGCAATAAAACTAAGGGCAGAGCGGGAAAGTTTGAGTATAATACAGGTATACGCACCACATCAGGGAAGACCGGTAGAGGAGAAGGCTGAATTTAGAGATATTCTCCAGCAGACATACGATGCAGTGAGGGGAGAGAGGAAGATTGTGATGGGAGACATGAACGCACATGTGGGAGTTCGAAGAGAGGGAGAGGAGCGTGTTCTGGGAACACATGAGGTGGGAGAGAGAAATATGGATGGGGAACACCTTATTGATTTTGCAGTAAGAAATGACATGGCAATTATGAATACCTTTTTTGAACACGATGAAAACAAGAAATGGACCTGGTACAGGTGGAGTGCGGACGAACAGAGATACACAGAAAAATCAATGATAGACATGATCATGACCAACGACAAAAGAATGTTTTTAGACGTAAAAAGCATACCTACGGTGTCTCTTGACTCGGATCATAGAATGGTGCTGGGGAAAATTACTTGGAAAAGGAGGATCAAACCAAGAAAGAAAATAAAAGAAAGATACTGTTTAGAAAGATTGAGAGAGGAAGGTGTCATAGAAACTTTTGATGAGGGAATCACAGGGAGGTATGTGGAGTTGGAGGATCAAACGAGTGTGGAGGAGAGTTGGAAGACCTTCAAGGCAGGTATGGACAGTACCGCAAAGGAGGTGCTGGGTAAAAAGAGAGTGATGGGAGGTAAAAGAAAGAAAACGGCCTGGTGGAACGAGGAGGTAAAGAATGCAGTAAAGATTAAAAACAGAAAATACAGGAAATGGATGAAAACGAGAACAGAGGGAAACAGAATGGAATACATAAATGCAAGAAATCACGCAGAGGAAGTAAAAAGAACAAGTAAAGATCTCACATGGAGAAAGATAGGAGTAGAACTAAGAGAGGACTTGAGAGGAACAAAAAAGCTCATATATGGAATGGCCAAAAATATGAGAGGAAGCAGAGAGCCAGAAACACACGTAGTACTGAATAAGGAGGGGGAACCTCTGCTGGAGGAAGGGGAGGTGGCAGAGAGATGGAGAGAGTATTTCGAAGAACTGTTGAACGTAGATGAAGAGGAGGAGGGAAGGGAGGAGAGAGATCCACCCCCGAGAGAAATACCTGTGCGCGAGGTCCAGGGAGGAATAGATCGGGAGGAAGTAAAGAGACGCAATAAAAATGTTGAAAAGTGGAAAAAGTCCTGGGATACGACGGACTAAATAATGAACTATTTAAGACAGGTGAAGGAGTGGTGGAATGGCTTACAACATTGTTCAATCAAGTGTGGAGAGAAGGAATCTCATATGCACCAGCTTGTATGACCATATTACATTTTTCTTTTTTGAGGAAAAGAATGCTCCTCAATGTATTGAGTACACTCTTCATTAAGTTAACACACAGAGGACAGAACGCTTGCATTTTACTTGTATATTAGAATGTCTTTAAAAATTCTCATCTGCATATGCTCTGCATAATTTTATACTCTTATAATTTTCTTAGGGTAACCTAACTTTTTAAAAAGAGTTTCTTCGAAAAATAAATTCTGAAGAAGAAATATGTTTAAAAAATATTTATTTCATAATATTTTATTTTTAATAAATAATACTAATAATATTAAGAAAATTGAACATCATTAAGTATTCTTTTTTTTTTTTGTGTTGTGGCCAATTATGTTTTTTTTTTTGGCAGATACACATAGAAACATCTAAGCTTTGCAGTAAATTTGCAAGTACAGAATTCTCTGAGTCATCTTCCTTAGCAGTTACAGATAAATCTTGCTCTTTTTTTCATAAGGATTACAAAAGTATGGCAGATTATGAATTTAAACACCATAACTCTAACACACATTCAGGAATCCCACTTCTTGTACCTTGCAGCACAGGTGGTAAGTATGGAATGTCGATATTTGAAAAAAATATCGACATTTCGATTATCAATATTGATCCTATCTCAAATATATATATATATATATATATATATATATATATATATATATATATATATATATATATATATATATATATATATATATATATATATATATATATATATATATATATATATATATATATATATATATATATATATATATATATATATATATATATATATATATATATATATATATATATATATATATATATATATATATATATATATATATATATATATATATATATATATATATATATATATATATATATATATATTTTCTTGCATGATATCTAACTTTCAGTCCTCTCCTGAGTCAAACAAAATGTCATAATTATCAAACATGCACGCACATGAAAAATATACAAATTTTGGTTAAATTTTATATTATAAAAGATCAGAAAACTGCTTCAAATTTTTTCAAGTAAAAAAAAAAATTGATGATTCCATACCGAGGATAAAATATCGATATATCAGCTTAAAAAAATATCATCGATATTTTTTCGATGCTATCGTAAAAAATATCAATATCGATATATATCGATGCTCTTTCGGCATCCCTAGTGGTAAGTATTTAAAGAGGAGTTCATAAGGCTAGCTGCCAAATAATAAGAGTTAAAAAAAGACAGGATGTTTGTCAAAATATCCACAAAAAAATGTTTTAATTTTTTTTTATTTTTGAGGGGATTCACCAATCGGAAAAAAACATGTTTTGTGGACATGAAAAGAGATTTATTTGAAAGGGTAAACATTGATAAACAAATTTAGATGTCATGAGACGAATCGTTGTAGCGGTTTTTTTATTGGGGTTCAAACCCCTTCCCAATAACACACAAACTTTTCCAATTTTGACTATTTTCCCAAAATCTTTCATAAAATATATAAGAATTTATATTTTTTTATTTTCTTTTTTAAAGATTTGGAGACAAATGAAGGATTCAAAAGTGTAAAAGATTTTTATAATAGTTGGATGCTTAGATGGTTTAAATCTTGCCCAAAGTCATCTTAAATTTTGAAATTTTCATTTTTTTTGGAAATTTTTGATTTCAAGTGTATGTTTTTATGTGAAAATAAATACATTTTGGGGATCATACTTTGTATATATCTTCCTCTGTCTCAAATTTCATAAAAAGAAGGAGCCCTGCTTTCGCACCAATTTTGTTTGGACGTAGGAAGCCAAAGGCTAGCCCATTGTGATGCCTCCTTCTTTCCGGCCACCTCTATTCTGTGGAACTCTCTACCTTCATCTATTTTTCTTCCTGTATTTAATCTTTCACTCTTCAAGGTTTCCATCTATGCCCACCTGAGGGTTGTGCGTTAGGTGTGTGTGTGTTTAAACGAGTTTTCTCCCTACGTGTGTGTACCCCCTCCTTGAAAAGGGTTTTGCCCGTGAGTGGTGGTGTACTGTAGAAAAAAAATTTATTATGCTATTTTAATGTGAAATCATTTGGCAATTTGTTAAACCTTTGGTAAATTATTATTTCAGTATAAAAAAGTAATTGAAACATATTTTACGTATCTTCAAATCGTTGATAATCATTATTATTATTCAAGTTGAGATTCACAAATCCTTATTTATACCTATCTATCGACCTATCTATCAATCAGTCAGTCAAACTCTCTCTCTCTCTCTCTCTCTCTCTCTCTCTCTCTCTCTCTATCTCTCTCTCTAATATATATATATATACTCTATATATATATATATATATATATATATATTATATATATATATATATATATATATATATATATATATATATATATATATATATATATATATATATATATATATATATATATATATATATATATTATATTTTTTATTTTTTTTTTTTGAATCCAAGGAGGGTGCTTGGAACAACTACAATGGCATTCTGCTGTGCGCTCCTGAGTTGCAGGATCACTCAAAAAAAAGTCAAGCAACGCCAACAATAGCACAACAACTATTAGCAACATAAGACAGAGAAAATTTTTCTGCATTTTCTTTCTGAAAGAAGGCGTAGCTCGGTGGTAGAGCCTTCTGTAGATTGGCTAACGATGACGGTAATGTCAGAGGGTTTGAATCCTGGGGTGCGGGAAATTTTTATCTCTCTTATATCACTAGTTTCTTCGCAACAGTTGTTGTGCCCATGTTGGCACTGCTTGAAGTTCTTTGGGTGTCTCTGCAACTCAGGAGCGCCCAGCAGAATGTCATTTTAGTGGTTCCAAGCACCCTCCTATATATATATATATATATATATATATATATATATATATATATATATATATATATATATATATATATATATATATATATATATATATATATATATATATATATATATATATATATATATATATATATATATATATATATATATATATATATATATATATATATATATATATATATATATATATATATATATATATATATATATATATATATATATATATATATATATATATATATATATATATATATATATATATATATATATATATATATATATATAT
This sequence comes from Armadillidium nasatum, assembly GCA_009176605.1. Lineage (NCBI taxonomy): Eukaryota > Metazoa > Arthropoda > Malacostraca > Isopoda > Armadillidiidae > Armadillidium > Armadillidium nasatum. Next base: position 55,837 of record SEYY01020270.1, read on the forward strand.
ATATATATATATATATAATATATATATATATATATATATAAGGAGTTTCAGTGGATCCAAGAACTGGAAGATTTACTAGTGGACAAAGTTGTCGGAAGATGATGTGGGAAAATGACAAACGTGAAAAGGGAATAGTATTTGTGATTGAAAAGTTTTACAATAATAAGGAAGATTATCTTTTTATGAAAGAATCCGAAGCAGAATTGAAGTATCCCTGGCCCGTTTACCTTAAAAAAGATAAAACGGTATGAAAATCTATTATTAATAAATTAAATTTTTTAAAACTAATTTTATTGAAATATATATATATATATATATATATATATATATATATATATATATATATATATATATATATATATATATATATATATATATATATATATATATATATATATATATATATATATATATATATATATATATATATATTATATATATATATATATATATATATATATATATATATATATATATATATATATATATATATATATATATATATATATATATATATATATATATATATATATATATATAAAGAGCAAAAAAAAAAGCAACTCAGAGTATGGAGACGGCATTGGGAGGCATTGGGAGCACAAATTGTGACTAAATCGGGAGATAGGGGAGGACGTAGCATGGTTAGCATTACAGAAGGTCAAGTTGGTGCAGATATGAGAACCGGTGGTGTACATTGCGTAATAATTCAGAAGACACAAACCAAGTAAATTTAGGTTGGGATATTACCTTGTTCGCTTCGGTAGTGGAGGTGTAATGAAGGATGAAATTGTATTGCCTTTGTGGAGTATCTTTTAGGAAACCTGAATTGGTGTTTTAACATTTCGTATATGCCCGTAATATGACAAAGACGCCCACAGAGGAAGCGCAGGTAGTGACCTTACTACAGTTGGGCCTCTCCTAGAACAACGTCGCACCCCAACTTCGTCTGAACCAGTCAGCTGTCTCGCAGGCATATGAGTGATACCGTGCTACAGGAAAATTCAATCTTCGAGCGAGATTCGGCCGGAAACGGTGTTTATCAACCAGAGTCGACTTGTCCATATCTTTACATCACTCCGTAATCGTCGTCATCTATTTGCCGTTAACCTGCAATAGGAACTGACACTGGTGCGTGGAAAAGCCCTCAGCCAGTGTCCCATTAGAAGACGTCTGAGGGAGGCAAACCTCATACCAATGAGAGCGGCCACAAGCCGCTAGCTGTCTATAGTGCACCAAAAGTCGCGACTTCGCTTTGCACATAACCACGTCTATTGAAATGTCCGAGGATGTCTATCCGTCTGCTTTACGGACGAGTTCCGCATGTGCCTCCACGGTAACGAAGATTGAGGGCGAGTCTGTCGTCGGAGAGGGGAGCGGTTTGACACCTTGGTGCCTATCCGAACGTGTTTGTTATGGTGGTTTATCCAGCATGGTGTGATATGAAGACGGTAGGAGGAGTTTGACGGGCGGGCAGTACGCGGGATTTGTTGGGGTCAGGTTTCACCCTCACGTACGATGATGCCCTCCTCCCATGTCGCCGCTATCGTTCAACAATACCTATGAATGGTAGGTATTTCTTCCTTGAACTTACCAGCCCATAGCCCCGACCTCAACCTGATTAAACATCTCTGAGATAAGCTGAAGAGCTGAAAAGACTAGTCCAGCGCAGGAAACTCTTCCCCGAGACCCTCTTCGACCTGCGAGCGGCACTCACAGAGGAATGTGAGACGATGCCACAGGCAACAGTTTGAAGGATCATCCAATCAGTACCAGACACTCTGAGGGAGGTCATAAGGCCCCCTGGGGGCAATACCAGATGGCAGCATAATTTGCCTCTGTCTTTTAAATCTCATTATGCATGATATTCATAATATTATTTTTACCTCCACGTGCTGCATATACTCCAACAACGCCGTTTTCTTCATGAGCTATATAGGCAGAAGCAAATCTTCTTTCAGCTTAGTGCCTCGGCGTCTTCCATTGGGAGAGATTACGTTCGTGTGTTTCACAATTTTTCGGTTATAACTCATTTGAGTTTTATTTATATTTTTTTTATTTCCAAACATGGATAGAATATCTTCATACATTTCTAAAATGTCATTTGAAGAAAAGAGACAAATTATGAAAAATGGTAGGTCAACAAAAAAACTTGGTGATCGTAAACAGCATAAAGGTGAAAGTAACAAAAATTATTAAAGCATTTCAAACTCTCTGATACAGCAAGAAAGAGTGGTTGG
>SEYY01020271.1:5000-67500 GCA_009176605.1 Armadillidium nasatum
ACTCTTTCAAGAGTAGGTTATATTCTTTGTGTTTTTATTATTATTATTAATTCATTATATATTTTTAGATCATTTAAACTAAGGTGAGGCACTGGGGTAATTATTTATAATTCTCACAGGTGCCGGTCTAGGGCCTTATTGCCTAGTGCTAATCTGGAGTTATAATCTCTATACCTATCAGGTAGAAAATATAGACAAGAGACCTTAATGGTTTATGAGATTATCATATATTTTTTTTTTTTTATAAAATTTTAATATTTAATATTCACTTTGGGAAAAGAAAATATGTCAGTAGTGTGATAAATTTCACAGTAAAACGTTTTCCACTTTCAAATCTTTGGTTGTTTTAAACCATTACTCTTTTTTTTTCTTTATTTTGTGTATATAAAGAGGCTATCTTGTGTACTGTGAACTATAGATAATTTTATGTGAACATTGTAAGTGTAAGATCAATATATATATATATATATATATATATATATATATATATATATATATATATATATATATATATATATATATATATATATATATATATATATATATATATATACCCCATGCAATCTGAAACGAGAAAAATATACTCGGCAGCAGCCAGCCCCTACATATAAATATATATATATATATATATATATATATATATATATATATATATTATATATATATATATATATATATATATATATATATATATATATATATATATATATATATATATATATATATATATATATATATATATATATATATATATATATATATATATATATATATATATATATATATATATGAGAGAGAGAGAAAGAGAAATGGAAATGTTGGAACTATACATTGAATGAGATAAAAATCGCAAAAAAGTGAAAAATGTGATATTTGTACTTATTAAATTGCTTATATTTTCTAAACCAAGCCAAAACCAAAAATAATTCATTAAAAAAATTAAAATATACATATATAACAATAATTCAGCAAAGTTTGAAAAAAATTGAAGAAGAGTTTTTTTTTCAAGGTCAAGGTCAAGGTCACAATAGGTCAAATTTTTTATTTGACCTCCGAGGTCAAAGTCATCTAAATAAATGTTGTACCGCTATTCAAGATCTTTTAAATGGTCTTTATACGATGCTTCTAAGTGCCATAGAAGCCGAGATATTTTATTTTGACCTCGGACTACTCTCTGAAAATTGACATTTTTGACCAAAGTTTCAAAGGTCATATCTTCTGAACCGTATGAGCTAGAGACCTGCAATAAACGCCATTCATATTTTCTCAACAAGATCTATTAGTGTGCCACTTTTTATACAAATCGAAAGGGGTCAGGGTTTTTGTCGTGTTGAAGTGACTTGGAATGACCCATATATAATATATATATATATATATATATATATATATATATATATATATATATATATATATATATATATATATATATATATATATATATATATATATATATATATATATATATATATATATATAAACTTTATTTGACCATATAACCTAATAATGAATTTAACTCCTAACAGGTAAAATACATAATTAAGTTAAGAAAATAATGATTAGATTAAGAAGCATTTGGAAAAATTCTGAAATAAGAACCATTATCAGTAAAGATAATTTCCAATTTCAACCTTTTGCAGGTAAGTCATTTTCTAGAAATAATTTATACCCATCATCACCCTAAGATCATGTTTAAAGGAGCATAAAATAGAAATTTTGAAAATGTGAAAAATTAAGATAGATCAGTCATGAAAGTATAGTATAGTCCTATGTATTATATTTGTTTGTGTTTGATTAAATTTTTTTGCTGCTGGATTACTGCATTACTGCTCTTACTACGGAAAATTTTACAATTTTATCAACTGAAAATTTTTATCTAATGATAAATCTTGTGTATGTAACTTAAAATTTTCCAATGTAGAGGAAAAAATGTCAAAGACAGTCGCAATAGCTTCTAACTGTCTCTATTTTCCTATGTTCCTATGTTCCTAAGAGTGATTTCTGTTAATGACAATGGCACAATTGATTTCTTGACTGTGAGAGTTGGAGTTGTGAGGAGAGGCTAAGAGAGTTGGGAGTGCTCTCTGTTGAAAGGCAACTTATTGGATGGGATATGATATAAATTTACAAAATATCTTTATCTCTTGATAATATGGAGATTAAACAATTCTTTACAATAGAAAATTATAGGGAGACCAGGGAGCATGACAGAGTTAAAGAAAAGTTTTGTCATCTTGATGTGGGAAAATACTTATTCAGCAGTAGTAAAGTTATTGATTTCTGGAATGGTTTGTTGCAGGAGGTAGTTAAGTGTGATTCATTTATTAAAATTAACCTGCATTCTATAAATATAACTATAGTCTAATTAGATGACTAGCATGGTTAGCAATGCATAATTAGTATATACTATAGCTATAATTTTATCATTTGTGGTAGTAATCATATATATATATATATATATATATATATATATATATATATATATATATATATATATATATATATATATATATATATATATATATATATATATATATATATATATATATATATATATATATATATATATATATATATATATAGGGGATGGAGCAATGCCAAAATTCTTACTGATACTGATATTATCAAGACTGTACGTCTTCTTAGTGTTAAGCTCAGAGAGAGCAGAAATTACATCTTTAGTAGAAATTACAATTGTAGGTGGAAGGAGTTGAAGGAGGAGAAATAGCTCTGGAAATGTTGAATGCAAAAGTTAAAGTGAAGAGTTCAGCTTTAGAATCAAGCAAAATGGCAGTTGTGCCATCGGAAGATACTAGAGGAGGGAAAGAGGAAGAAGCAAGTTAGAGTTGATGGTTTTTGCAAAATACCAGAAAGGGTGTCCTGAAGAACCAGAAAGATTATTGCATTTTCAACGAAGAAAAGAGTTTTTGGTGTTGCGAAGGATAGATTTTGCACAATTGTGCATTTTCAACGAAGAAAAGAGTTTTTGGTGTTGCGAAGGATAGATTTTGCACAATTGTGGGAAATAGTAAATTGAATGAGGTTCTGGAGTTTGAAGACAGTGGTAATTCCTGAAGGCAACATCCTGCAGCGAATAGCATGAGAACAAGCATAGTTAAATCAAGGTTCATTAGGCTTAGTTTAGGGAAAAAATATATGGAATGTATGCTTCCATGCCAAGTAGAATCATTTCAGTAATGCGCTTGGCACACTATGAGGATCCCCTTCCACCAAAGTAATATATATATATATATATATATATATATATATATATATATATATATATATATATATATATATATATATATATATATATATATATATATATATATATATATATATATATATATATATAAGACTATATATATATTCTGGATATATATAAAATTATAATAGGGGGTAATATTTATATATTAATATATATAAATATAAAAACAAATTTTTTTTTTTTTTTTTGGCTAAAAATTAAAATTGCCGGCAAAAAATTTAAAAAAAATTTAAACAAAATTTCTTTTTTTTTTTTAAAATTTTCAGCCGATTCTGCTGAAAGTTTAATGAATTTAAAAATTTTACCGGTAAAAAGAAAAGAATTAAAACTAGCGTTTTCCAAAGTCTAAAAACGGTTAAAATTTTTTTTTTTTTAAAAATTTAATTTTTTGAAATCCAATGGGAGTCCCTTTTTCAAGAATGAAAATGGCTGGTTATAAAAACCAAATTTTTAGAATGAGCTGAAGTTGGAATTTAGTTGGTTTATTCAAAATCTATTTTTGGAGAGTTATAAAAAATTCCTACTAATAACTTTTTGTTTCAGACAAAATCTTTTATAAAAATTGTTTAAAATGCCTTTTAAAAAAAATTTCAATTGGAAAATCTCCCTTTTAAATAATATTTTTAATTAAAAATGATTCAAAAACTTTCTATTTTTGTAGTAGAGGAAGGGTGGGGCTACAAATTCCTCTATGTACTTTTATTCGATGAGAATTGGTTTTGAAATTCCAATCTTTGAATATTTTCAAAAAGGTCAAATTTTGGCCAAATTTTAAAAAAAAAGTTTTGTTGGCTATTGTCTCGCTTCTAAACAATTGGGCATTTCACAAATAAAATTTTTATCAAAGTCTCTACATTTTAAAATATATAAATTTTTTTTCATCATTTGCAAAGATTGGTTTTGCAAATTTTTTTTTTTAAATTGTTGAATTGATTCTATTTAGAGTGAACATTATTTTTGAAAAGTTTTTTTGTTATTGGGTCAATAATTGAAAGGGACAACTCAATTTATTCACTTATTTGAAAATTTAGTCAATCAGTATTACCAAAACCAAACACAATCAATCAAAATTAAGATTTTTTTCTTTTCTGTTTTCCTCTTCACCACCAACCACCACTTTAAATGAAACTTAAATTTTGAAAAAAAATTTTGTGTCTAAATTTCAGTGGTTAAAATTAACTCGGTATATATATATTTATATATATATATATTATATATATATATATATATATATATATATATATATATATATATATATATATATAATATATATTTTTTTTTTTTTTTTTTTTTTTTTTTTTTTTTATTTTTATATTTTTTTATATATATATTATATATATTATATATATAATATATATATATATATATTTATATATATATATATATATATAAATATATTATTTTTAAAGGATAATATATATATATATATATATATATATATATATATATATATATATATATATATATATATATATATATATATATATATATATATATATATATATAATATATATATATATATTAAAAAAAAAAAAAAAAAAAAAAAAAAAAAAAGCAAAAAAAAAAAAAAACACCCAATCCCAAACCTAACATAGATCCTTCAAGTAGGCGCAGACAAAAGATTGAGAGTTTTTTTTAAATACAGTAGGAAAAACAGAAGACAGAAATATTTAGTAATATGTAATTACTAATTACCCATTCAACATGCAATTAACCAACACCCACTTCAAAACTGCCAGTTAGGCTTAGTCACAAACTGGTCATAAACTGGTCTAATATTCATAGACTTAATCACAAGCTGGTCTAAAAATTCATATATACCCACCAATTTGTCTTAGTCAAGTTATACTATAAGATACCTAACCATCCATATTTCTATCGAGCCCCTCTCAAATGTTGCAAGAGAATCACAGTCAACAATCTCCTGTGGAAAGCCATTCCAACAATTAACAACCCTATTACTGAAAGAGTATTTTCTTTGACCGAGATGGTATGATGTCTTTTTAATTTTCTTATCATGCCCTCTAGTTTCTCTTCTATGGTCCACTATAAAGTATTTTTCAATCTCTTTATTACTGTCAGATGCAAATATTTTGTAAACTTGTATCATATCCCCTCTCTGAGAAATCTCTTTTCAACCAATAACATTCCCAGCTCCTTCAACCTGCCCTCATAGCTCTTACTCTCAAAGCCAGAAATCATCCATGTTGCTCAACCTTTTACTCTCTCCAGCATATCATGTCTTTTCTTAAATGAGGAGCCTAAACTTGGGCACAATACTCTAATGCTGACCTAACATGGCTATTATATACCTTGCTTATAACCTCTTTGCTCTGTAAATACATTGTGATTTATTATACCTAACATCTTAACTCTATTCCTTGCTTCCAAACACTGATCACCCACTTTCAGATTACTTCTAATAATCACACCTAAATCTTTTTCTTGGTCCACACCTTCAAGACAATCTCCATTCATATCATAATTAAATCTTTCATTTGAGTAACCTACATGAAGAACTTTACATTTTTTACTATTAAAATTCATTCATTAAAATTATCTAGATCACCTTGAAGCTTTATGCATCTATCTCTTGTCTTGTTCCTTACTGAGGTGACCACTTTGGGATCATCTGCAAAGTTAGAAACCTTACATTTAAGACTTGTCTAAATCATATATATATATATATATATATATATATATATATATATATATATATATATATATATATATATATATATATATATATATATATATATATATATATATATATATATATATATGAACAATAGTGGTCCTAGCACAGAACCCTGTGGGACCCCACTCTTCACTGTTTCCCATAATGACTTATTTCCATTCAGTAACACACACTGCCTTCTGTTCTTCAACCACTCTTTAATCCATTTGTGCAGCATTCCACCTATACCACACTGTGACAAATTTTCCATCAGCCTTACATGGAATACCTTAGCAAAAACTTTGCTCAAGTCTTAGTATATAACATCTACTGAATCACCCCTGTGATCCAGTAAAATATTCCACAAATTTTAGAAGGTTAATCTGACATGATCTACCCTTTCTAAAACCATGCTGGGAGTTATACTGTAGTCAGTATCTTGTTATCATCCAAATGTTTCTCTGTATGACTTTTCAGTAACTTTTCCAAAACTTTTACAACCGGAGATGTAAAGTTAACTGTCCTATAGTTTCGTAGATCATCCTTACCACCTTTCTTTTAAATGAGCACCACATATGTTGCTTTCCAGTCCTCAGGTACCTTTCCAAAAAGCAATAGATCATTTAAAAATCAAATACAATGCCTTTGCAATACTGCTGCTACTCTCCTTTAGAATTCTGCCATATACACAATCGGGACGCACTGCTTAATTTGGGTCAATATGTTCTAGTAAAGATTTAATTTCATTTAACTCATTTCCAATGCTGTACACCTATTTATTACATTATACCATAGCTATTAGTCTCTAAACTGTTACCCTAATAGTTTTTTGATAATTAAACACTGATGCAAAATAAGCATTGAAAATATTAACCAGCTCCTTATCCAAACTTACTAACTTCTCATCAGTTTTAATAGGGCCAATTTTCTTATCCTTACTTTAAAAATTTCAGAAGCTAAAAAACTTTTTCAGGTCTTTATTACTTTGAATATTTTAAAACATTTATGCTTTTCACTGATTTTCTCTTTTATCTCTCTATTCCACCAACTAGGTTCTCTCTTTGCCACACTAATATTTGCTTGAAGTATTTGACAGGGTTGTGTTGATTTTAGAGCACTGGAATAAAATTATCCCAGTCATATCCATACAGTCACCATGCAGAGTTTGTTTCATCTTGTACATGTTGGGTTGGTGCGATTTTGGTGCAAGCTATTTTAATTTAGAGGGCTGAATTTTTCACTTTTTAATTATTCTACATTAGAGAGAATTGTAGCAGGGTACCAAGCTGGTGATGCGTTGTTGAATGTAGGTCATTATGAACTGTATATTGTGTTGAGTATGGTTGATTTTTGCAAAAGTGAATTGAGTATCAAAGGGAAAGACAGGATCATTGTAGTATTGTTTAGAGGTACTGGGATATTGTTTAGCTTTACCTGGGAGTGAAGGGAAGATTGGTGTCTCTTTGTTTCTGGTGATATGGTTATTCAGTTAATTTTGAACCATGCTTCCTGTTGTTAGGGATGCAAGTTTGTGTGCCTGTCTGGTAGCCATGAGAATGGAGAGATTTTGTGTCATGATTATTATGCATTTGTTATGAATTTTGTATCTGATATTTTAGGAATTTTCTGGTTGACTGTAAACAGATTAAAGAGAAGAAGGGTTAAAATAACTCCTTGAGGAATATCATTTTACTGTTTGATTTTTAATTTTTATTAGATACTTGGGCTTTGTAACCCGATTATAAATTTAAAATCCACATGTTGTAATTGTTGAGAGTTGAGGGTTTTCTGAATGTGGATGTGTCTGGGATTGTATTGAAGTGTTTGTTTATGTCTAAAGCTAAAAGTATAGTAACAAAAAAGGGTATTTTGATGATAATTTGTGAGATTATGGTTTGAACAAAAAAGCCTGGGGAGTGTATGATGGTTGATTAGGGTGATTATTGGTTTTTCATGAATTTACACAGGGTGGATAAAAAAGATATTGGGCTATATGAAGTAGATAGGTTGGGGGTTTTAGTTTGGTTCAAGATTTGGGGAATGAAGTTAAGTAAGCAGCTATTGTCATTTCCAGGTGTTTTAAATGTAGGCTAGAGATGTCTGGATCAGTGATTGTGATATTTTTGGAAGATTTGATTCTTATTCTTGTTGTCTTGTGCAATGAAGCTCTAACAATTTTCCAAGTTTAACTAATTTGAGTAGTTTGTGCTGATATGTTGCAGTATTATCATGATGAGAAAAGTTTTGAGCATTGTTTCGTTCATTGTTGAGAGATATTTGAAGAAATTTGTTAACTTGACAAATTTTTTTTAGTTAAGATTGTGTTTATTTAAATGTATTCTTTCAATTTATTTTTTTTCTATTTGGTTATTAATGTTGAGATATCTTTAGGGATTTTAATTGTGTTGTAAGTTCTGTTGTTTTTACTTTGTGCTGTCATAATTTGTTTATTTGTATAATTAGGTTGCTGATTTCTAGGGTCAGTGAAGGGTTACATTGGTGAAGATGTGGATAGCTGAGTTTGGGGAGATAAGTTTTATAATTTTGTGCTTTGTCAGACAAATGTCATAGTAGTTTATGAAGTTTGCCCAACTTTTTTTTTAGTTTGTAAACGAGTTTTCTTTTTGGTAAATTAGTTTAGCTATGTTAAGTTATTAATTTATTAAATTTAGAGGGCTAAATTTTTCACTTTTTAATTATTCTACATTTGAAAGAATTGTAGCAGGTAAGCTTGTGATGCATTGTTGAATGTAGGTCTTTATGAACTGTTTGTATATTGTGTTGAGTATAGTTGATTCATTGCTAAAATTATTTTAGGTTTTCAGGTTTTTTATGTCTGTCATATTTGGATGTAGAGATGCAGATAGTAGATGGGGGAGGGAAGTAGCGCTCCCGAAGTGAGGATATTACCCTCCATTATAAAGAAATGACCTTCGCGCTATGACTCATACAGATCTCAAATATGGGATGTTAAGGGTACTTCCCATCTCATCCCAGTGACCAATGATTCACTCCCTTTCTCACTCATTTCCACCTTCTTCACACAGAGTAGGCTCTCCTTCACACATATAAAACACTATTACAGACACACACCCTCTTTCAAAAAGCAAATTAATAATGATGGCATCAACAACAGTAACCTCAGAGAAGCCCTGAGGGGGTGGTTTAAAATAGTCCCTTATCCACCCCTTCCCCATCACCACTTGGGAGTTGGTGGCACCAAGACTCTGCAGCTAGCTTGTCCTGATGCATGGTCTATTTTTTCATTAATTTCTACAACATTCGTCTACACTCCAATTTCCACTTTGTTTAACATCACCTCTCTTCTTCTAGACCTCACCTTTTATTTTTAACCGAAACTCAGATGTTTGAGTGTTCTGATAGCAAACTCTATTCTGTTTCTTCCTACTGTCTCTATCCTCAATTTTCATCCAATGCATACATGCGCAACAATGTCATTTGTTCTTGTGTCTCTAATTTGGAGTCTTTCAAATTTTCCACCTTATGACTCAGGCTCTCTTGCCATTCTACAGCTAATTCCATTTGTTCTATTTATTTATTTCCTAATTCTACTGATTATACTAAATTCTTTGACTATTTAAACTCCAAAATAGAGCACATTCTTTCTTCCTGTCATTTCTCTGAAATCATCATATTAGGTGATTTCAATGTTCACTACCACCAATGGCTCTCTTATAGTTCTCATGATACAGCTGGTGAATGTGCCTTTCATTTTGCCATCCAAAATGACCTTGATCAGTTGGTGCAGCTCCCTACTCGTATCACAGATGAATCCAACATTCTAGACATTTCTAACTTCTAATCCTTCCCCTTTCTGGGTTCCTCCAATCACCTTCTTAACTCTGTATCCTGTTCTATCTCTTCAAGTCTTCCGCAGGAAAGACCCCTTTCTATTGAATGGAAAACTTTGTGTCATTTTGGTGCCGCAAGCTGGTCGGACTTGCGTTCATACTTCTTTGATTTCCTGTGGATTGATTATTGCTTCCATGGTAAGGGTCCCTCGGAGTGTGCAGAATGCATTACCAAGTTGATTCTCTTTGGCTTGTAGGTGTACATTCCGTTTTCTTTCCCATCTACCAAACCTAGCAAACCTTGGTTTAACTCTGCTTGTTCTCACGCTATTCACTGCAGGGATGTTGCTTTCAGGGATTACCATCATCATCAAACTCCAAAAACTCACAGAATATTCAAAATCTATCCTTTGTAACACTAAAAACTTATCTCCATAGAACTTTATAGTTCCTTTTCTTCACGTTCTTTCTGACATTTTGCAAAAAATTTCAAATCTAAATTTGCTTTTTCCTCTATCCCTCCTTTAGTATCTTTCGACAGCACAACTGCTGTTTTACCCTCTTCTAAAACTGAACTTTTGCCTCTAATTCATTCTTAGACAATTCCGGAGCTATTCCTCCTCCTCCAACTTCTCCAACTCATTTATGCCTAAAATTACAATTTCTTCTAAAAATGTCATTTCTGCTCTCATTGAGCTTAATACTAAAAAGGCATATGGTCTCAATGTTATTCCTCCTGTGGTTCTCAAGACTTATATTTCTGAACTTGCACCCTGCCTTGGTAAACTATTTGTCTTTGTTTCTCTACTTCAACCTTCCCTTCTTGCTGGAAATGTGCGCTCATTCAGCCTGTGCTGAAGAAGGGGGGGTCCCTCTCAACCCTCCAATTACCATCCTATTTCTTTGACCTCAGTTCTCTCAAGTTTTTGAATCTATCTTTAAGGGAAGATTTGGAAACATCTCAATTCTTCTAATCTTTTCTCTGATCTCCAGTATGGCTTTTGTAAGAGACGCTCTACTGGTGATCTTTCTCTCCTCTCTGACTCTTGATCCTCTGCTCTTCAGCATTTTGGTGAATCCTTTGCTGTCGCACTGGACATATCGATAGTCTTTGATAGCTCTTTCGATATCTATCCTTCTCTCTGTGATCTCTCTAATTTCCTATCTGGTTGTTCTATAGCAACTGTTGTAGACTGCCACCATTCTTCCTTTAAATCTATCAATAGTGGTGTTCCCCAGGGTTCTATCCTATCCTCAACATTTTTTCTGCTTAAAATTAATGATCTTGTTGAGAAGGTGGTTCTATGGCTTTTCGTCTTATCAATTCTCCTGCTCTTACTCTCTCCAATTCCTTTCTGCCTATCGAATTGTTGCGTCACTCTCTCTTTACTATCGCTATTACAACAGATACTACTCTCTGAACTCTCTCATTGCATACCTCTTGCGATACTCCCTTTCTACATAGTCTCATACTTTCTCTATCCAACTCTCAGACCCCAGACTTAACTGCTATGCTCAGTCTTACATATACTTTATAAGTAAAGTCTGTTATATCTGTTTTCCCAACTTCCTTTGACTTGCATACTTTCAATCGCCGTACATCTGGACATGTTGGCCTCCTTCTACCATGATAGGATTAGGATTTTTCCCCAACTCCTTTGGAATTTGGTATAGGCTTTCAGCCTTTGCCCACTGGAGGAGATATTAAAAAAAATAAGATATCCAAGGCAGATGGGGCTGATTGGCTTGATAAGGTAAATGAGTGGGAGGAATGTTTTTGTAGTTTAAAATGTTTAGGGGTTCCAGTTCTTCTGGTTGTGTATTCTTCTGGGGAATGTGCTTATGTTGTGATTGTGTTTACAGAAGTTAACTTTGGTTTGTAATTGTTGAGACAATTACAATTAAAACAAAATTATAAATCTTTAAATAAACATCAGTACATCACACAAAGACTCTAAAATACAGACTTTCCTCAACAAATACATCACTGACATATCTGTAATCCAAAAAACACCCCCAAGACCCATTTTTGTTGATATAACTCCATCAACAACCCATGAAACAATCATTGCTCACAATAATAAAAAACAGTATAACCTATCATGATGTAACAATCCTATTATTAATATCTAATTACTCAAACATAATTAATGTCCCATATATATATATATATATATATATATATATATATATATATATATATATATATATATATATATATATATATATATATATATATATATATATATATATATATATATATATATATATATATATATATATATATATATATATGTAGTGGATGTAAGAAAATCTTCAAGATTCACTACTAAAGATGGACGTGAAGAAGCAGTTGTGGTTAGTGATGATGGAAACATTGTTGTTTGTTGGCATCCAGAACCAAAATTTCCATATGAGTGTTCAAAGGTAAGAATAAATTTTTAATTTTGTGGAATCATAAATTATTCATTAAATTTCTTTAAATTCTTTATTTTTTTGTGACTATTACCGAAAAATTTAAATATCCTGTTTAAAAAAATTTGATTGCTACAATTTTGAGAAAAAGAGAAAATGTGGATTGCAATGATACAGATTAAAAAAAAAAAAATTTTAATCTATACATTTTTGTTGTTTTATTTCTATATATTAAAAATTTTATATTTAAATTATGAACAATATTTTCAAATTTTAAACTTATTGTACAATTTCTTATAAATATAAATAGGATTTTTAGCTTCAAATATCAATTGTTGAGTTTTCTCTTTCTTTGTGAAATATTTGTCTTGTAAAATGAAATAGTCAGAATATTACAATTTCAAATAAATAAAGAAATACGAAGCTTTTTATTTTGGTTAGATGAATGGGATGTTTTTTTGTATATGAAAATCTTTAACAGACTGAACCGAGGTCAAATAAAAAAAAATTTTTCTCCTCTTTATTTTTCTGTAGTTGCTATATATCTGCACTTCTACATTTTAGTTATTATTTTGGTAATAGGCAATGTATTTGGTGTAGATAAAATCTTCATTCATTCAATTAAGTGAAAGAAAAAGTTTTATAATAAAATTGAATTTGAAAGTTTGGGAAATTTATAGGTTAGTTAGCCTAACATCTTTGGTTTTAAAAGTTTTGGAGAAGTTACTGAAAGTAGAAAAAAACATTTGGATGATAATAAGATACTGTGACAACCAGAATGGTTTTAGAAAGAGTAAATCATGTCAGATAAACCTCTTCGAATTTATGGAATACAATACTGACTATATTGACCTGAGAGAACCAGTTTATATTCTATATTTAGACTTCAGTAAAGTCTTTGATAAGGTGCTCATGTAAGGTTAATTCATAAGTTATTATAATGTGGTATAAGGTGAAGTGGTGAATTTTTTGAATTAAAGAGTGGTTGAAAAACAGAAGGCAATATGTACTACTGAATGGAAATCAATCTTCATGGGAAATTGATTTGGACCATGGATTTAAATGTAAGTATTCTAGCTTTATGGATGATACCAAAGTGGCTACCTCCATAGGGATTGGTATGAGTGTTATAAGTTTCAAAGTGATTTAAATAGACATCTTTTATGGATAGATAAGTGACAAATGAATTTTAATGGTGAAAAGTCTAAGGTTCTTCTTCATGTAGGTTATTTGATTGAAAGATTTAACTATGGTGATATGAATGGAGGTTGACTTGAGTCTATGGACCTAAAAAAAGATTTGGATGTAATAATTGGCAGTTATCTGACAGTAGCTACTCTCTTTTTGGAAGTAAGGAATAGAACTAAGAAAATGGTAGGTATAATAAATCTCAATGTTGTTTACAAGAACAAGTGAGTAAACTGTATAATAGCTGTGTCAAGGCAATATTGGAGTATTGCACATAAGTTTCGGCCCTTCATTTAAGAAAAGACGTGGATATGGTGAAAAGAATGCAGTGCATAGCAGCAAGGATTATTTCTAGCTCTGAAAGTAAAAATTATGAGGAGAAGCTGTGGGAGTTTGAAATGTTTTCTGTCAAAAAGCAATTTCCATAGGGAATATGATATAAATTTACAAAATATTTGCATCTCTTGATAATACTGTAATCAACAAATTCTTTATAGAAAATCATGGAAGGGAGACCAGGAGACATGATAAAGTTTTAAAAAAGCCGTGCTATCTTTATGTAAGAAAATACTCTTTCTTGAATAGTGTTAATTTTTTTGAAATTGTTTCCCACAGGAAATTTTTGAGTGCTATTAAATTTGCAACATGTAAGAAAGGACTGGTTAGGTATATGATCTGGACATCACAGGTCTTTATGACCTAAAATAATTATTGGTGGGAAGGTAGGTAGTTGTTAAAGGTAACCTATTTGTGGTAAATATGACTGTAGTCTAATCAAGTTACTAGCAACGTATAATCAGCATATTCCGAAGCTATAGTTTTAGTATTTGGGGCAGAGTATTTATTAGCTTTTACTTTGGAAAAAGTAAAACCTTTTTGTGAAGTTGTTTGCCAATGTATGTATACTTCATATATGTTTTGTAATTTGGGCAACAAATTTTGCATGTATTTGAATAGGCAAATTATCTACTTTAGTTTGACTGGGATAGACTTGATAGACTCTCGTGACTTCTTCCTGTCTTTATGTTTCTTATGTTCTTACTTCTTAGGGATGTCAGCCACCTAGAATTTTGAATTTAGATGCATCATAAAGATTTGGTTGAAATTTTTTTACTTGTGGCACCCGGAGGTCCTCTTCTATTTTCTGACTGCAATGTCACAAATGTTATACTGATTGAGCTGAAATTTTCACGGGGATATGCTTTTTTTTCCTGAAGGTCTTAGTTGATTTCAAACATTTTTCTGAGTCTATAACGGGTTGAAAGTTATTTGGACCCAAAGTTGGAAAAAAAATTGAATAGATGGGTAGCTATTTCGAGCCTATCCTGAAACATTGTAAAGCGCTCCCATGCTGCTGAAGCTGATCTTTTAATAATATTTACTGAAAGTATAAACAAAATAATAATTTTAAAATAATGTAGCTAAATGATACAAATTTGATACACAGCAATAAAATAACAAAGATATGTTATCATTGTTATGATAACAACGGATATGATTGATCTGGACATCACAGATATTCATGTTATAAAATAATTATTGGTGGGAAGGTAGGTGGTAGTTAGGTTTATATAAACAAATAAATGCAGGTTATATTGATAATTTTATATCTTACATTTTTTCAAACTTTACCTAGGTAGACCTGTTGAATCACAATTGTGAATCCAAAAAAAATTTTTTTTTTCAAATTTTTGTATTTGTATAAAACTTTTATTATACAAAATCTGTAATTTTCTAATATTTTTTTTTTGGAGAAAAGGCATATAATCATTAATTTAAGTGAATGTTGACTATTCTACTCCTTCCTTATAATTAAATAAACCTCAATTAAATTTATATCTAATTTTAACGTAAAATTTCAAATGCTTTTGATTATATATATATATATATATATATATATATATATATATATATATATATATATATATATATATATATATATATATATATATATATATATATATATATATATATATATATATATATATATTATTACCCCTCTTGAAAAAAGGGCTTTGCCCATGAGTGGTTGTATATAATATATATTATATATATTATATATATATATATATATATATATATATATATATATATATATATATATATATATATATATATATATATATATATATATATATATATATATATTTTTTTTTTTTTTTCATTTTAGGCGTTACCTCTAGAAACAAAGGAACAGAGTGTTTTGAAATTTAAATTTGATGACAATATGAAGGATACTTTTAGAAAAATTCATCCATTCTACGAAAATAAACAATTGCAAGAAATGACATATACTACTAAACACATTTGGTTTCCAAGGTTTGTTGTTACCTTTTCCTCTTTTGTGTTTATTTGTGGAAACAAATTTGGGTGGTTAGAAAAAAATTGAAGAAATTTGTTTAAAATAATTATAATTTTTCTGAGAAGTGGGAAGAAGGTTACTTATATTTATTACATTGAAAAACCTGAACTGGGGTAAAAGAAATTAAAAAGTAGAGGGTAGAGAGAGTTGATTATATTAGTCATTGAGAAATTGGAATAGGAAAAAATTAAAGAATATTATACAGTTTTAATCTATGATGGCATTAGAGGATGTAGGGACTGAACTGATAATAGGATTGTATAGTTTGCTATTATTTATTTCTTGTGAATTAATAACTTAAGTGTAAAAATCATAGACCTACATGAAACTCATGTGAGAAAGGGGAAACTGAATTTAGTTCCAAATTTAAAGCTGACTTGTTTGGAATGATCTAATTCAAAAGTACATGGAGAAAATAAAACAAAAAGGATTTTGGACTGACTGCAGAATATATGAAAGAATGAGTATAGCAGTTAAGTTTTGAGTTGAGGCAACGCAACATTTCAATAGAAAGAGCTACAAAAGATCAGAATGATTGAGCAGTATAATTGTTAGGTTTTTGTCAGAGCCGAATCCGAAGCAAAACACAAATTTAAAAAAAAGAGGTTTGGAGTCAAATAATCTTAAAATGGTGAAGTCGGCAAAATAATATACTGGCTCTACAGTCCTGCGATCTGATGCGTACTCAGTACTCAATACGAGGAAGAACTATCCCTTTACTTAGAGTAAGCAGTTAGTTCGGTGAGAAAAACATTCTAAACTTGTTTAGTAAAAGAAAGAATGTGATCCTTCCATGAAAGATCACAAGAAAAAGAAGCAATGATTAAGGAAGAAGAGTAGTTTTGTGTTGTGTGTTTTTGAAGATTATAATGTGAGTGTGATTAAGCAATTGCAAGATTTGAGGTTTTTGAAGCAATGAAAACAACGTTTCTCTGTCCCAGTTTGTATTAAGAGAAAATCTGAAGTAGTTACTTCGAGACCTTCCATCTAACATCAGCAATTATTGTTGCATAGAATGCTTTTCAAAATGAAAATAGTAATAAGATGTGAAAGTATGCAATGAGTGGATAGATGATGAAATAACGAGTTGGTCATTAATTCATTAATCAAAAGTAGAAACAGTATGAAATAGAATTTTTGAAGAACACTATTTTAATATATTTAAAGAATAAACAATGACTGACAACAACTGCCATCATACATAGTCCAGCATAGATATATTACAAATGTGGTTATAATAAAAGTGTTACATTTGGGAGGGAAGATTTGTATTCCTTAACCCTCGAACCTTTAATTTATTTTCATATTAAAAACTAGGTTTATTCACCCATATATTTATTTATAGATTTAAGTGACAGATGAATATTTTTTAATTCGTTCATTAAACTGGTAGAGATTTGTCATTATTTGTTTCTTTATATATATATATATATATATATATATATATATATATATATATATATATATATATATATATATATATATATATATATATATATATATATATATATATATATATATATATATATATATATAGAAAACCAAGCAGATAGAAGATATTTTCCTCATATTATTAATTTATAGTTACTATTTTTCGTGGACATTGGTTTAGTGTTTACATCACTTACTGAGATCTAAACGCTAATTTCAACATTCTTCAACACTGGAGTAGGCTTTCCATTATTCACACCTAAAAACTTATTACATACAATACATTTAAAAAAATAAAAATAAATAAAAATTATATTCACATAAGTTTCCACCTGGGAGAAACCAAGAAGTATGGCTTTTAAAAATAGTCCCCCTCCCCCCGTCACCACTTGTGAGTTAGTGATCTCAGTGATGGGGCTGGCTCATCAATTTCTACAACATTCTTCGGTTTTTATTCTAATATCCACTTTGTTGAACATCACCTCTTCTATTTCTCACCTCTTGCTCTTGACTAAAAATCAGGTGCTTGAGCAGTCAGTAAGCAAACCCACTTCTGTTTCCTCTTACTGTCTTTATCCTCAATTTTCAACCTAAGGCAGATACTGTACACACGTGAAGAACTGTGTTTGTTCTTGCCAATCTAAGTTGGAGTCTTGCGAATTATCCACCTTGTAACATAGGTTCTCGTGCCATTCCACAACTAAATTCATTTGTTCTGGTTCTTTATCGCCGAACTCTATTGACTATCGTAAATTCTTCGGCTATTTAAACTAAAAAAGAGGACATTCTCTTTCTTCTCCTTTCTTTGAAATTATCATTTTAGGAGAGTTCAATGAACACCCCAATGACGTCTTCCGCAAAAAAGGCCCCCCAGCCTATTGCAAGAAATCATTTGTGGTATTTCAATGCCACAAACTGGCGGAATTACGGTTGCACTTCTTTGATTTCCTTTGGAATGATTATTGCTTTCTCGGGTGGGGTCCCTTGGAGTGTGCACTTCACATAACCGAAGTGATTCTCTCCGTCATGGAGACGTACATTCCATATCTTTTCCTCCCTTCCTGTCTTCTGGGATTACAGACGTCTTCAAACTCCAGAAACTTGTGCAACTTATATCTTCCCGAAATCGTGAAAAAATCTATTTTCCGTAAAAAAAAAAATTTCTTCGTAGAAAGTGCAATTATCTTTCTGGTTCCTCTTCCTCACGCCGTTAAAAGTATTTTGCAAAAATAAATAAATAAAAGTACTCTGTTTTTTCCTCTTTCCTCTAGTGTCTTCCGACAACATAACTGCCGTTTTGCCTTTTTCTAAAGATGAACTCTTCACTCAAACCTTTGACTCAAATTCTACCTTAGACGATTCCGGAGCTGTTCCTTTTCCTTCAACTCATTTATGATTAATACTATAATTTCTTCTAAAAACGTTATTTTTGCGCTCTTTGAGCTGAAACTAAGCAGGCGTATGGTATCCCTCACATGGTTCCCAAAACATGCGTTTCTGAGCTTGCACCCTGCCTTTCTTTTAGGAAATGTGCGCTTATTCAGCGTTTCCCGAAGAGGGGGTGGGAAACTGCCCTCTAGGTTAAAATCCTGTTTATTTAACTTCTACTTTCTTTCAAAAATTTTTGAATTTATCTTTAACAGGATATGGAAAATCTCAATTTGTTTAACCTTATCACTGATCGTCAATATCGCTTTCGATGAAAAAAAAATAAAAAAAAGTTCCCAATTTTTTTTTTTTAACAGTTCACCACCACTCACGGGCAGAGACCTTTTCAAGGAGGGCATTTCGGTGAATCTTTCGCTGTGGCGTCAGTCTTAATTGAAATCTTTCGATGGAGTCTGGCGCAAAGCTTTGATTTCTAAATCGCTATATTTCAGCATCTATTCATATCTGATTTCCTTTCGGGTCTTTTTATAGTTGCTATTATAGACGGCCACCGTTCTTCTTTTAAATCTATAAATAGTGGTGTTCCTCAGGATCTTTCTTGTTCCCAACCTTTTTTTTGTACTCTTCATCAATGATCTTCTATCTCTTACTTTTTCCCGACGACTGAACCTTCATTATTCTTCTCATTTTGAAGAGAGTCTCACCCAATAGTAATTAATTAATTGTCACAAAAGCTCAATTTTTCCATCTATCTAATCGACACAATCATCCACACTCTATAACCACTTCGAAAGCACAACTCAAACCCTTGTCTATCGTAAATATTCTTGTTTCTTGTCTTTCCAAAGAAGTTTCCAAAAGGTTGGGCATTTTGATGCGCCTTCTGAATTTGTTCATGCCACCCTAGTTGTTTGGTTTATAGAATCGTGTTCCTCCCAACATGGACTTGGCCTCACAGCTTTTCATAAAAAGGTTGAGTCTAATGCTTTTTTGTCTTCGAAAATCTCACTACTCTCTTTTGGCCTGTCAAAATGTTTTGTCACTCCTTATACTACCATTATTACAACGGACTCTGCTCGTCCGAACTGTTAAATAGCACTTACATTGAGAAGGGCTTGCGATACATGGCTTTCTACAGTTTTCATCCTTTCTTTGTCCAACTCATTGATTCCAAGCAACCGCTATGCTGAATCTCGCATGGACACTACTAGTAGTCTGAAACACACACACACACTTTATCTACTTTTCAACTTTCTTTGCACACCTTCAAACACCGTGTATAGAGACCTGTTTAATAAAATAAAAATATATAAAATTTTCAACTGATGGAATTTGGTGATCCTTTGGCCTTTGCCCACCGCATATATATATATATATATATATATATATATATATCAAATTTTCCCACAAACGTGGGGTTTGACTACCACAAGCCACAACTGTTACCAGCATTCATCCCATCACCACTCTTTTTCCATTCATTCCTCCCATCCCAGCCCCTTATCCCTCATTAACTCCTTGACCCCACTTCCCTTACCTCTTATACTTCTACTTCTGATATAAACACCTTTTTTAGCCAATCTCCCATCATTCATCCTACAAACATGCCAAAACCACCTCAGCATGTTCTATTCAGCTCTCTCAACCATACCCCTTTCCCAGGCACATTGCTCCTTTATTCTCATTCCTGACTTTATCCCTTTTATCTACACCACATACCGCTCTCAGACCTTTCATTTCGAAAACCTCAACCTTTTTTTCTTTTTCTTGCATTCAACCGCCACACTTCGCTCCTATACATAACAACCGGTACACAGCATCCCTCAAACATTTTCTTCACTTCTCTTGTCAACCTTTCTCACTTCTAAATATCCCTCAAGCCTCCCAACACCTTCTCCCTTCTCTTAATCTATATCCTACTTCATCTCCTCCCTCAAAATTTACAAGATATATACCTCCTCTACCAATCTTCCTATTTCTCTCCAACATCCCATTCACATTCAAGAGTTTATTAAATCTATCTCTAACCTCACTTTCCAT
Organism: Armadillidium nasatum; assembly: GCA_009176605.1. Lineage (NCBI taxonomy): Eukaryota > Metazoa > Arthropoda > Malacostraca > Isopoda > Armadillidiidae > Armadillidium > Armadillidium nasatum. The sequence goes on from SEYY01020271.1 coordinate 25,580, forward strand.
CTGTCTTATCCATCTCTCAATACCTTCCTCTTAGTCCTAACCTTATTCACTTCCTTTCTCTAAAACTCTATTATCTTTTTACCTCATTTTTCATCTGCCCTTTTTTTCACCTTCCTTACCTCCCCTTTGGCTATCCTCTTCTTTACTTTATATGATTCCCAATCTTCTAAACTTTGTGCTAAATTATTTTTCAAATGCTTCATTTTTTCCTTTACTACTATATTCACCTCACACCACCATTCACTTTCCTTTCTTTACACTTTTCTCCCATCCCATATATATATTCCTTGCAGTTTCTACCATTGCCACCTTAAACCTCCCCCACTCCCATAACTCTCTTCCCATCCTATATTTAGCCCTTTTTAAAATGTTCCCCTACTCCCCTTTCCTCCAGTCTTTCCACTCTTACAATCTTTACCGCTCCCTCGTCCCCGCACATACAATCTATCTCCATCCCCCTTTCACTAATTTTGACTAACACCAAAAACTGGTCCTAAATTCCTCTAGCTGATCTCCTAAACATACTCACGTTTTATAATGTATCCCTTATCCTCTTCTTAATACAAATATAGTCTGTCAAACCTCTTTCACCATTTACCCAACTAACCCAGGTCAACTTTTTAACAAACCAGGTATTCGCTATTATAAATCTATTTGTCATGTAAACCTCTATTAAACTATCTCCATTCAAATCTCTATCACCCACCACCGCGCCTTCCATATCTGTACCAACTCTCGCATTTAAATCTTCTAAACACATTTCCACCTGCCCCAAAACCCCCCTAAGCATTCATTTAAGTTCTCCCAATGCACACTTCTTTCTAATAGCTCCATTCACCGGCGCATAAGCACAAACAAACATCCATTACTCTCTATTAAATCTTAGCTTCATCAATACTATTCTTGCACTCTCTCTCATACATTCTCACCATCTTTGGTTCAACACTATCGCCACCCCTTCCCTATAATATTATATATATATATATATATATATATATATATATATATATATATATATATATATATATTATATATATATATATATATATATATATATATATATATATATATATATTATATATATAATTTTATATTTTTTATTACAGAAAAGACCGTAAGCTTATCAAATTTAAAGAGAAGATGCCAAGAGATCGAGAATATTTGTAGAAGAAGGATATAAAAATACTGTAAATAATTAAGTTTAATAAATTTATTTCGACACACATTTAAACAACTGGAAAACCAAACTCCTAATTTATACAATGGCAGTTTTTTTCTGTACAGGTTTAAAAAATAAATTTTTTCTTATGAAGCCTTTTCTTTCATTATAGTTTGCTGAAAAAAAAGAAAGTGAAATTAAGAAACTTGTTTTCGAGATAAGTTAATAACAAAGGAGCTTCTTAAAACTTTTTTTTATTACAAATTTCAAATCTAAATTAAGGAACTTCAAAATTGTTCTTTGTAATTATTTCATAAGCGGAAATAACTTAAGGGAGCAGAAAACTATGACAAAAGCAGGGTACTTAACTAATTGTTCCTTAAATTAATATAATGGGTGGTTTTACATTTTACCATTACCACGATTTAAGGGCTTTAAATTAAGAAAGATTAAATACAGCAGGAAAAACATCAAAGCAATGAATTCCAGTGAACGAAAGGGGCTAGGAAAGAGGTACCAATCTCCATACAAAATTCATATGTAAGCTAAGCACCCCCTTTTACTAAGAGGGAGCAGAAATATAATACGGGTGGTCAATTCCTTTGAGAACTTCTACTGCCTGTAGAAAACAAAGTGCAAACGTTATGCTGCAGAGAATTAGAGGGTAAGGAACAGTCTATTAGCCTTTCAACTTTAGATTCGATTCTATCGAATAAATCGAAAAGACAAGTGGAAATGAATCTTCCCCTCCCCAAGATATAAGAACAAGCACTTCTGTAGAGTCCAGGTAAGTATTCAGGACAAAAAAAATGCTAGCAACAGTAGATATGTCTTCTTAGAAAAATTTTTTTGTTTATGTTCCAGACAATTCTTGACATATTTATGTTAATAGGTAGAGCTGTCGAAGGAGACAGGAAAATTGGGATGTTTTTGAGAGGAAGATATGGAGAGAGATAGACAGTTGAAATACACAATGTTAATGCGACCCCACCCGGATATCCTATCCAAATTGGCAAGAATGGATTTGGAAAGAAAAAGTAAGCAGCAGCTCTAGATGCAAAAGAAAAAGAAAAAAAAGTGGAAACATTTGAAATGAGTAGAAGAATGAAATAGTTATCGGATTAAGAATGAATACTTTAGGTGGCCTCTAAAAAGCTGGGAAGTCTGTTCAGATTGTGGGAATTTACTTCTAAACAGGTACTCCAATTATATAAGGGTCTTATCCGTCCTTGCATTGAGTACGGTTTTCATATTTGGGGCGGTTCCGGTTCCACCCTTCTCTTGGATAAGGTTGAGTCTAAGGCTAAAGGCTAATAAACTGTCCCCTACTTTCAAGCTCCCTTGACCCTCTCTCTGCTAGGCGACGTTGGCGCAATCCTTCTTTCCTATAGGTACTACAACCGCTGGTGCTCAAGAGAGTTGACCTCTTGCATTCCACCACCATTGCATCGCCCTCGCAGCACAAGGGGTACCTTGCTTGCACATGAATTTTGTGTGAGCGTTGCAAACTCAGGCTCGACGTTGTGGTACCTTATTATTTCCAGCCACCTCTGTTTTGTGGAACTCTATATCTGGTTTTTCCTGCTGTATTTAAAAAAACTTCTTAAATGCTCTGCGCCTACCTGAGGGACCTACGTTAGGTTCGGGAATTTTTTTTTTTTAATCCTTTAATTATGCCCCTTCCTTGAAAAGGGATTTACCCGTGAGTGATGGTAATATATATATATATATATATATATATATATATATATATATATATATATATATATATATATATATATATATATATATATATATATATATATATATATATATATATATATATATATATATATATATATATATATATATATTGTTTCTGTGGGAGGGGACCATCGGAGTTTGCCGAGCGCATTACTGAAGTGATTCTCCCTGGCATGAAGGAGTACATTCCATATTCTACTAATCCTAACAAACCTTGACACACTGCATACCCTTGTTTTAGTGCTATTCGCAGCAGGGATGCTGGCTTCAGGGATTACCGTCGTCTTCAAACTCCAGACTCTCATTCAACCTATAATCAATCCCAGAATCGTGCAAAATCTATCCTCCACAACCCTAAACACTCTTTTCTTCTTTGAAAATGCAATAATCATTCTGGTTCTTCACGCCCTTTCTGTCATTTTTCAAAAATGTTAACCCCAACTTGGCTTCCTCTTCTAGTATCTTTCAACGACACAATTGCCGTTTTGCCTACTTCTAAAGCTGAACTATTCATCTTTTGCCTTAGACGATTCAGGAGCTATTCCTACTTCTTCAACTCCTTCCAACTCATTTATGTCTACAATTGTAATTTCTACTACAGATATAACACTATGAAGACATACGGTCTTGATAGAATCCCTCCTGTGGTTCTCAAAACTTGTGTTTCTGAGCTTGCACCCTGTCTTGGTCATAATTATTTCTACTCTGTCTTTTTGTTTCAACCTTTCCTTCATGCTGGAAAGGTGCGCTCATTCAGCCTGTTCCGAAGAAGAGGGACCCCTTTCAACCCTCCAACTACCGTCCTATTTCTTTAACCTCCATTCTTTCTGAAGTTTTCGAATCTATCCTTAACATGAAGATTTGGAAATTTTCTCAATTCTTCAAATCTTATCTCTGATCGTAAGAAACGCTCTACTTGTGAAAGTAGAAAACAAAGTTCCTTAACAACCATGTCTCTGACTCTTGGCCTTTCGCTATACGGCGTTTCGGTGATTCATTTGCTATAGCGCTGGACATTTCAAAAGCCGTCTATAAGGAGTTTGGTTTTTAAACTTTCCTCTAAGAATGCCACCGTACATCCTTTAAATCTATTAACATTGGTGTTCCTCAGTATTCTGTCCTGTCTTCAGCAGTTTTTCCACTTTTCATTAATGAATATATATATATATATATATATATATATATATATATATATATATATATATATATATATATATATATATATATATATATATATATATATATATATATATGCTGATGACAACCCTTCGTTACTCTTTTCAGTTAATTGACGCTAGAATGGTGGCCTTGGAGCAACTGACCTCTGATCTTTCTCGCATTTCAAACTGAAGCAGAGAAAACATAGGGGTTTTCAATTCAGTTGAAAACAGTTGTTTTCAATCTAGTTGCTTACTCTTTATAGGGGTGTTGTTCTCTCCTGTATAGAGTACGATTCATACATCTGGTGTCTTAACAATTCTTCCTCTCTCTCTCTAATTCTCTCCAATCTCTTTCTGCCCGTCGAACTGTTGCGTACGTCACTCTATACTATAGCTAGTACAATGGAAAATGCTCTTCTGAACTCTCCCGTTGTATTTCTTCTCTATTGAGAAGGGCTCGTACAACACGCCTTTTTACACAGTCTTATCCTTTCTCTGTCTCAGACTTAACCGCTATGCCTAATCTTATCTGTACTCTATTGGTAAAGTATGGAACACACCCCCTTTATCTGATTTCTCAACTTTTTTTGACTTGCACACTTTCAAGCGATGTGTATCATGGAATGTCGGCGTTCAACGATTATGTTCCGGTATTGTTCTTACTCTCGTGAAAATTAGTAGGCATTTGGTCTTTACCCACCAGAGGAGACATTATATATATATATATATATATATATATATATATATATATATATATATATATATATATATATATATATATATATATATATATATATATATATATATATATATATATATATATATATATATATATATATACACACACAAATATAGAGAGTGCTGACTGGAAAAAAAGAAATGTTTACAAATTCTTAATGCTGTCTATATATATATATATATATATATATATATATATATATATATATATATATATATATATATATATATATATATATATATATATATATATATATATATATATATATATATATTTGAACCTGAAACAACCTTTCTAAAATGACGGCCATAAATAAACAAGTAACCATTTATTGATATTGTGCTTGCAAAAAAGCATCCAACCTACTCTTACCCCAAATAACAAATTATAACACGAGGAACGAAATAAATTTTATTTTTTTAACATATACCTTGCTATTTATACTTAGAAATAGATAGAATGTGTCTGGTATATCTAGTATATTAATTATCAATGTAGACATATTTAGCAAAAGTAAGCTCCAATATCATGAAGAAATACATCTGGCAGTTTCTGAAGAAAGTACTTATAAATATGCTTTAAAATTTATTAACTTGAAGCTCATCTCCATTTCAGTGGCAATTCCTTCAGTCACATGAAAAAAGTGTTATGCAAAAGAAGGTTAATTTTTTATCACCTACATTTTTTTTGTCACAATTAGTTGAAAGACCTCGGAAACAAATTAAAATCTACAAATTGAAGTTATCATAATTAAAAAGGATTTGACAACTAAAAAAATTAAATACAAAAATTGTACTAACCAATCTACTTAAATCTACACATCGGGCGAAGCTTTCAACTTCGTCAGAGCACCGTAATGTCTGTGAAGAATTATTCTTGTAACATTTCATTACTCTGCTTTGCTGTTCCTCGCAAACTGGTGAACATGAAACTTTGGTGAATAATCCTTCAACTTCTTTAATAGTGTTTTGCATATGGTCGTGTGATAACTGCGACATTTCTGCATACTATTTAAAAAAAAAAAAAAAAAAAACGGGAATAAATAATAATTTGAATTGAATGACTTTCATGCTGACTGAAAAATTTTTTTTTTTTTTTACAAATTCTCAATGTTGTCGATATTTTATAACCATTTTCACACAACTGCAATTAACTGAACAAGACATCTACTAAAGACTACTAAATAAATCACAAAATATCCTTAAATTCATTTGTTCGCAACAAGTTTGTATATTCAGAACCAATTCAAGGTTAATCAACAAGTGGCAGCTAACATTGTCAAATAGTAGTGAGTGAGTCTAGTGACATTACTTTTGTTTTCTCATTTTTTGACATTAAGTGACGTCTATCACTTTAATCCACTTTTTTTTCTTATATAAATTATTTACCCCTGCTCTTCTTTCTCAATATTGGACATACATAATGGGATAACCCTTTTTTAATGTACATCAATAGCACCTACCTCTTCCCTCTTTTTCTACCATACATCGCAGGCTTCTCTATGACAAAATCTTATACCACAAGCATCTACCTAACGCACACTCCTTATGACCCCCCCCCCTCACTACATCACAGGTATCTACCTCATTTTCTATGAGCATCACTAGCACAGAACCAACCTCTTTCTCCCCCCCTCTTTATTAGCATATATTAATGGTATTTACCCTTTTTTTTTAGTGAACACATTAGTATTTACCACTCTTATCCTTATTTGACATACATCACCAGCACCTACCTGTTTTTCTCTTTCTTTCAGTTTATTCCTCCATTCTTCATCACGAATTTTCAATTCAAGTTCTTTTTCCTCTCTCAATCGAGCGGACATAAGGTGAGCTTCCTTGGCGTAAATAGACCATGCTGGAATCACTTCGCCAGTTTTCTCTCCCTCAATTTCTCTGTTTTAATAATAATAATACGATAAAATAGAAATAAAATAAAATAGAAATAGTGACTCAACAATATGATGGTACAAAGAGAAATAGTTTGAGTGGGAGAGTTGATAAGACGAAAAGCCCTAGACTCCACCTTCTCAAGGAGCTATGAGTGGAACCACCTCAGATGTTTGAGATGTACTCCATACAGGGGCGAACAACATCTCTATAAAGAGCAAGCAACTGGGATGGTGTTAAGAAGTTCTGATGGCGCATCAGAAACCTAACCTCTTAAATATTGTTTAGAAAGAGAAGCAATATGATTTTTCCAAGAAAGGTCAAGAGAAAAAGAAACACCAAGAATATTAATGAGATGAAGGTTTGAGTTCTGTTTTTGAAGAGGATATCATAGTTGTATGGAAGATTGTGTCGAGTGGAGAGATGGAGGAACTGAGTTTGAGTTAAAAATGACCATGTTTTCTCTGCCCCAAATTTGAAATACGAGAAAGATCAGAGGTTAATTGCTCCAATGCCATCATTCTAACGTCAATTAAATGATGTTAATGTTTGGAGGGTATCTTTCAAACGAAAATAGTAATGAAGGTTGGAGTCATCAGCATAGGAGTGGATAGGTGATGAGGTAACAGAGAGATCATTAATTGAAAGTAGAAAAAGTATTGGGAATATGAAAGAACCCTGAAGAACACCACTATTAATAGTTTTAAAGATGAACGATGGCCGCCTACAACAGCTGCTATAAAATGACTGGAAAGGAAACCAGAGAAGACCAATGAGAGAAGAAAAGATTCCGAAAGTGGAAAGTTTAGAAAATAAAGCTTTGTGCCAGATTCAGCAAAATGCCAAAGAGCAGAGGACCAATGGTCAAATAGAAGGCAAAGAATATCACCAGTAAACCCCTTTTTGTTGAAGTCATACTGGCAATTAAAGATTAAGATTTGAAGAATTGAGATATTTCCAAATCTTTCTGCTAAGGATAGATTCAAAAATTATAGAAAGAAAGGTTTAAAAAATGGGACAGAAGTTGGAGATCTGAGAGGGATATCTCAGGCTGAATGAGTACATGTTTCCAGCAAGACAGAGACAAAATTGTTCACCAAGGCAGGATGCAAGCTCAGAAGCACAAGTTTAGAAAATCACAGGAAGGATACTATCAGGTCCATATGCCTTCTTAGCGTTAAGCTTGGAGAAAGCAGAAATTACAAAATGTTAGGCATAAATGAGGTGGAGGGTATTGGAGGATGAGGAATAGTTCCAGAATCATCTAAGGTGGAGTTAGAGGCAAAGGTCTGAGTGAAAAGTTCAGCTTTAGTAGAAGGTAAAACAGTAGTTGGGCCATCAGAAGAAACTAAAAGTGGGAAAGAAGAAGCAAAGTTGGAGTTAAAATTTTTTGTAAATATCAAAGAGTGAGGAAAAGGAACCAGAATGATTATTACATTTACAATACAGAAAGGTTTCTACATATATATATATATATATATATATATATATATATATATATATATATATATATATATATATATATATATATATATATATATATATATATATATATATATATATATATATATATATATATATATATATATAGGTAGCCGCTCTGACCCTTCAAACTATCGACCTATAGCTCTCACTTGTGTTCTGTCTAAAATTTTTGAAACTCTCCTCAACTATCATTTCCTGGATCATCTGGAGTCTCATTCTCTTCTCTCAGATCACCAGTATGGCTTTCGACGTTCGAGGTCAACTGGCGACATACTCTCCTATCCTACTGATCTATGGTCTTCTGCCCTTAGGGACTTCGGGGAGTCTTATGTGGTGGCGCTTGACATATCCAAGGCTTTTGACCGGGTATGGCATGCGTCGCTGCTCTCCAAGCTCTCTTCCTTTGGGTTTCCTCTTTCCCTTTGCTTACTTTTGTCTAACTTTCTCTCAGATCGTTCCATTTCGGCACTTGTAGATGGAGCGACCTCTTCCTCCTTTTCTGTCAATTGTGGTGTTCCTCAGGGTTCCGTTGTATCTCCAACTCTATTCTTACTTTTCATTAATGAACTTCTCAACTGCACTTCTAACTCTGTTCACTCTTATGCTAATGACTGAACTCTACATTCTTCTGCTCATTTCAAATCTGCTCCCTCTTTTGCTTTTCTAGAGTTGCTTCTCGTCTTCAACTTTCCGATCCTATTACTGCCGATCTGGATGGAATTTCCCGGTGGGGTCATAGCAACCTTGTGAAATTCAACTCTTTAAAAACTCAACTTCTTCACATCTCCCTCTCAAAAAACACCTCCTAACTTTCTTATCCTCTTCGATGGCTCTCCCGTCTCACCTGTAAATAACATTAACATTCTTGGTCTAAACATAAACAACAAACTGTCTTGGGAACCTCATATCACAATGGTTGCTAAACCTCTAAGAAGCTGGGAATTCTGTTCAGATTGCGAGAATTTTTTTCTTCTGAGCAGTTACTCCAATTATATAAGGGCCCTTGTATGGAGTACTGTTCTCACATTTGGGGGGGGGGGCTCCGGCTCCTCCTCTCTTCTGGATACTGTTGAGTCAAAAGCTAAAAGATTAATAAACTGTCCTCTGTCTCCACCCTTCATTACTCCTAATTTGCGTTGGCGAGCTATATCTTTTCTATAGGTACTACAATGGCAGGTGCTCAAGAGAATTGGCCTCTCGCATTCCTCCACCGTTGCATTGTCCTCGTTGCACAAGGGGTACCCTGCTTTCGCACCAATGTTGTGGTGCCTCCTCCTTTTCAGCCACCTTTATTCCATGGAATTCTTTACCATCATCTATTTTTCCTCCTGTATTTAATATTTTTACCATCATCTATTTTTCCTCCTGTATTTAATCTTCCAATCTTCAAGGCTTCAATCTGTGCCCACCTGAGGGTTGTGCGTTAGGTTTAAACGAGTTTTCTCCCTATGTGTGTGCCCCCTCCTAGAAAAGGGCTCTGCCCGTAAGTGGCGGCGTTCTGTAAAAAAAAAAAAAAAATATATATATATATATATATATATATATATATATATATATATATATATATATATATATATATTATATATATATATATATATATATATATATATATATATATATATATATATATAAAACACTATAACCGTGTAAAATTTTAGACAGTAAAACACCCCACAGGAAATAAAAGCAAAAATTAAAATTGGAGCAAGGCTTTCGAAGGGATAGCCACCCTTCCTCTTTCAGGCTCTAGTTTATTTAAACTAGTTTATTAATAAACTAGAGCCTGAAAGAGGAAGGGTGGCTATCCCTTCGAAAGCCTTGCTCCAATTTTAATTTTTGCTTTTATTTCCTGTGGGGTGTTTTACTGTCTATATATATATATATATATATATATATATATATATATATATATATATATATATATATATATATATATATATATATATATATATATATATATATATATATATATATATATTGCAAAGAGGATTATGATACTTACTGAGATGGTTGGTCTTCAAGCTTAGATGGTTCCAACTGTGGTGGAGGTGGTGGTGGTGGAGGTGGAGATGGTAGTGGAGGCGGTGGTGATGGAACATATTGTGGTGTTGAATAAGGTTTAGGTATCTCTTTCTGAGGCTCGGGTATAGTTTCTTGTGCTATAAATAATAATAATAATAATAATAATTAGGGATGGAGCGATACTAAAATTTTAACTGATATGATACCATAATTTTAAGCCACCTGATACCAATACCTCAAAATTTACTGATACTGATCCTTTTTTTTTTTTTTTTTTTTTTTTTTTTTTTACTGAACTCATGAAGGTTGAAACAAGACTGAAAATATTCAATGATCATAAAATTTAGGTTTTCTACTAACTGTAATACCTAGTTATTTTGTAGTTAAATTGCTAAACAAAACTAGTGATAGGTGATATAGGATTGGAGCTACCAAGTTTTTGCATCCGACTTGCCCTTCTACATCTAAATTCATTTGTTCTGTTTATTTACCTCCTAATTTACTGACTATCCTAAATTCTTCGACTATCTAAACTCCAGAACGGAGAACATTTTCTATTCCTCTACTTTCTCAGAAATTAGGTGATTTCAATGTTCACTGCTGCCAATAACTTTCTTCTATTTTTCATAATTCATAATGTGCCTTTCAATTCTCCATCCAAAACGACCTTAAGTAATGGGTGCAGCTAGCTACCAGTATTCCTGATAAACCCAACATTCTAGACCTTTTTTTTAAACTTCAAATAATTCTCATTATACTGTCAAACTCTATCCTCCTCTGGGTTCTTCTGATCGCTTTCTTATCTCTATATCCTCTTCTATCTTTTCAAGTCTTCCACAAAAAAGATTTCCACATTTCGAGGAAGTGTTTTGACACATTCCTTTAAATCTATTAATAGTGGTCTTCTTAATGGATCTGTCCTAACTCCAACTTTTTCTAATTTTCATTAAAGAACTCTCAATTACCTAATCACGTATCCAATCCTATGCTAATGACTCCACACTTCATTACTCCTTCCAATTTGAAAGATGCCACTCCCAATGGCAATTAAATGACACAAGAATGGAGGTCTTGGAGCAGCTGACCTTTGACCTTTCTCATATTTCAACTTGGGGCAGAAAAAATATGGTGGTTTTCAATGTCTCAAAAATTCAGTTCCTCCAATCTCTATTTGACACAACCTTTCCACACAACTATAATATCTTCAAAAACACACAAATTATCTAGTGTTTCTTTTTTTTGTGTTTTCTTAGGTGGAAAACATTCTTTTTCCAAACAACTTTCCAAGAGGTTGGGTGTTGTGAATTGATTTCATAAGTTTTTCACACCATATTATACAATAACTGATGCTTTAATTATATATTCTACAATAATAATAATACTAATATTAAAACAATAATAGTAATAATGATAATTTTAATAACAATGATAATAACAAGGATGATGCTGACAATATTAATAAACATAATAACAATAATCATCATTATTTAGATTATACATATTTATAGTTATGATAATATTAATTACATATGAATTGAAAATGTTAAAATAAGAATAATAGCAGTAATAGCGAAATTCTACATTGCACCACTGAGTTTTTTAATAATAAATTTCAAAACCAATAATAAGTAATAATAATAATTTTAGTAATAATAATAACAGGAAATATACTAATAAAAAGTAATAATAATAATAAGTCCTAATGATAATTTCAAAAATAGAAGAGAAATAATAATAGTGTATACAGAAGAATTTGATTTTAATAATAATAATTATGATTATAATAGTAATAATAATAATAAAAATTCATTAATTTATGTACATTTTTTAAATTTTGCAAGCATATTTTATAATAATGAATTATTAGCATTTCATTTTAGAATGAGAAGAATCAACTTACCATTTTCAAGTTGTCCTCTAAGTCGATGAGCCAATGATTCTGAAAGCTAAATAATTGAACACTTTATTATATATATATATATATATATATATATATATATATATATATATATATATATATATATATATATATATATATATATATATATATATATATATATATATATATATATATATATATATATATATATATAAGGGATGGAGCGATACCAAAATTTTTACTGATACCAATACCAAGGCTTTCAACTTGACTGACACTGATACCGATTCTTAACTGTTAATTAAGGGGAAAAAAAAAATATATATATATATATATATATATATATATATATATATATATATATATATATATATATATATATATATATATATATATATATATATATATATATATATATATATATGAACCGACCAGGGCTGGAATTTTGCCGGGGACGAGGCTGGGGTCTCCCAAATTTGGCCGAGGTTTTCTAAAATTTGTAAAGAGGTCAAAAGCACTGAAATTCTACTTCTTAGATATAAATTTAATTGAGATTTATTTAATTTTAAGAATGATTATATGATTATTATATTATTATATAATGATTATATGGATTTTCTCCCAAAAAAAAAATCAGAAAATTACAGATTTTGTATAAAAAAAAAGTACAAAAAGTAAAAAAAAAAAATATTTTTTGATTCATAATAGTGATTCAACAGCTTTATGTAGGTAAGACCCTAATGTAAAGTTTGAAAAAATGTTAGATATAAAATTATCAATACAACCTGTATTTATATATAGTTATTTTATTTCTATGTATTGAACTTATATCAATTAGCTACAAATGCTACATTATTTCAAAATTATTATTTTGTTGATACTTTGTCAATATAGTTAAAAGATCAGCTTCAACAATATGGGAGTACTTTACAATGTTTCAGGATAGGCTCGAAATACCTAAATGTAACATCTGTAGCCAGAAAATTAGAATAGGACCTCCAGGTGCTACAAGTCAAAAATTTTCGACTAACTCTTATGGGGTATCTAAAAACCAACCACAAAGATGAACATTCACTAGCAGAAAAGGAGCGGTCAAAAGAAACAGAAAAAAAGAGAATTTTAAAAAACGCAAGAAGAAATATCTAAATTTTCTTATATTTTATTTGAATATTTTATTTTTATTATTTGACTGATTGAGCTGAAATTTTCAGGGTATATGCATTTTTTCCTGAAGTTCTGAGTTGATTTCGAGCATTTTTCTGAATCTATAACGGTTTGAAAGTTATTTGGACCCAAAATGGAAAAAAAATGAATAGCGTGGTCAAACCACTGGTTCACATGAATTGAAAATTTAACTGAATAATCTTAGCCCCAATTTCTTACATTGGTGAGAGCAGATTTTTGATTTCACGTCTAGAAAAAAAGTTATAAGCACTTGAAAATTTTTTTTGGCAAAAATCATACCATTTTTTAAAAAAAATTTAAAAAAATAAAAAAACTTTTTTTTTTTTTTTTTTTTTTTATTTTTTTATTTTTTTGAGATTATATATATATATATATATATATATATAATATATATATATATATATATATATATATATATATATATATATATATATATATATATATATATAATATATAGATATTAGTGATGGATCGGATGTCATTTTTTCTAATTTGCGGATGCGGATGTCAAATTTTGGAGAAGTGCGTATGCAGATGTTGAATTTTCGAAAATGCGGATGTGGATGCAGATGTTAATTTTGATGATGATGCTGATGTTAATTTTGATGAGGATGCGGATGTGGATGTTAATTTTGATCAGGATGCGAATGCGATTTATAATATATATATATATATATATATATATATATATATATATATATATATATATATATATATATATATATATATATATATATATATATATATATATATATATATATTTCATTATCACCTTTCCCACTTTCGTGGGGTGGTGCCCGCCACAATTCCCTTACAACCAACCCCTTTCACCACCGCCCTTAATCTCTCTCTGTCTCTACAAATCTTCTACCCTCTTCTAAACTCAAATTCCTTCCATCAAAATCTCTCTCACTTCATCCATCCATCTCCACCTTGGCCTTCCCCTATCCCTACCTCTATCCACATGGAATCTAAGTACCTTGCCCACCATTCTGTCCTCATTCATTCTTCACATATGTCCAAACCATCTTAGCACATCCTCCTCCTCTCTATCAATTACACCCTTATTCCATTTACACATCTCCCTTATTCTTTCATTTCTAATCCTATCAATCCTTCTCAATTTATATATCGCTCTCAAATCTTTCATCTCAAAGACATTAAAACTTTTTCTCGACCAAGCACTTATCATCTATGTTTCACACCCATACAATACAGAAGGTGAACACATACATTCAGACATTTTTATCTTTATTTCTTTCGATATTTTTCCTTTCTTCCATACTTTTCTTAGGCCCCCCAATACTTTCATTCCTTCTACCACTCTGTTCTTTATTTCTTTTTCCATCCCACCCTTACCTTTCACCCAACATTACTAGATATTTGAATTCATTCACCTCCTCAAGTTTCCATTCTCCCACTTCTACAAACCAATTCCTCCCTCCACATTTCCTCATCCCCAACTCCAATCCTCATAACTTTATCCTTCGATGGATTGAATTTCAATCTCGTGTTGCACATTTCCCTTCAAACTCTCTCACAAGTATTCTCATCTTTTCTCCAGATTCTTCCACCAACACATGCCGCATCATCTGCAAAAAATAAAACATTCACTTCACATTCACCCTCCATAATTCTCAACGTAATACTCTTCCCTTCTCTCTCCATTTTTCTAAGTAAACCATTCATCAATAGATTAAATAACATGGAGATATTACACACCCCTGTATCAATATCACTCCTATGCTAAACCAATCCTATAGTTCTCTCTTCACCCTCACTCTTTATCTACAATTTGCATATATATATATATATATATATATATATATATATATATATATATATATATATATATATATATATATATATATATATATATATATATATATATATTAGTGATGGATCGGATGTCATATTTTTCTAATTTGCGGATGCGATGTGGATGTCGAATTTTGGAGAAGTGCGGATGCGGATGCGGATGCGGATGCTGAATTTCGAAAAGGCGGATGCGGATGTTGATATTTGGTGCGGATGTGGATGAGGATGCCATCACTAATATATATATATATATATATATATATATATATATATATATATATATATATATATATATATATATATATATATATATATATATATATATATATATATATATATATATATATATATATATATATATATATATATATATATATATATATATATATATATATATATATATATATATATATATATATATATATATATATATATATATATATATATATATATATATATATATATATATATATATATATATATATATATATATATATATATATATATATATATATATATATATATATATATATATATATATATATATATATATATATATATATATATATATATATATATATATATATATATATATATATATATATATATATATATATATATATATATATATATATATATATATATATATATATATATATATATATATATATATATATATATATATATATATATATATATATATATATATATATATATATATATATATATATATATATATATATATATATATATATATATATATATATATATATATATATATATATATATATATATATATATATATATATATATATATATATATATATATATATATATATATATATATATATATATATATATATATATATATATATATATATATATATATATATATATATATATATATATATATATATATATATATATATGCGCAAAGATGTTATTTCTCTCGTGTCTCTAATTTGGAGTCTCCTGAATTCTCTACTTTATGACTTGAAGCTGTCTCTTGCAATTCTACTACTAAATTTATTTGTTCTGTCTATTTATCTATTAGTTCTACTTACTATCCAAAATTCTTCGACTATTTAAACTCCAAAATAGAGCACAATCTTTCTTCTTCTTCTTTCTTCAAAATCATCATTTTAGGCGATTTCAATATTCACCCCCACCAATGGCTTTCATCTAGTTCACATGTCCAGCCGGTGAACTTGCCTTCATTTTTATCCAGAACCTTGAGCAGTTGGTGCACATCCCTACCCGTATTCCTGACCGTCTTGGTGATAAACTCAACATACTTGATCTTTTCCTTACTTCTTATCCTTCTCCTTATACTGTTAAACTCCTTCCTCCTCTAGATTCATCCGATCACCTTCGTATCTCCGTATCTTGTTCTGTCTCTTCAAGTCTTCCGCAAGAATGCCCCCAGCCTTTGGCGAGGAGACGTTTGTGGCACTTCGGTGATGCTAACTGGTCTGACTTTCGGTTGTAATTCTTTGATTTCCCATGGAATGATTATTGCTTTCGGGTGTGTGCTTAGTGTATAACAGAGGTGATTCTCTTCCATCTTCTTTCCCTTCTACTAAACCTAATAAACCTTGGTTTAACTTTGCTTGTTCTCGCGATATAAGCCGTAACGATGCTCCTTCAGAGATTACCATCATCTTCAAACTCCAGAAAATCATTCAATTTATATTTCATAGTGGAATCATGCAAAATCCATTCTTCGAGACACCAAAAACTCTTCTCCGCCAAAAATGCAATAATTTTTCTGGCTTCTCTTCCTCTCACCCCTTTTTGTCATTTTGCAAAAAATGTCAACTCTAGATCTGCTTCTTCCTCTTTCCCTCCCCTAGTTTATTCTGATGGCACAACTGCCAATTTACCTTCTACTGAAGCTGAACTCTTCGCTCATACTTTTGCCTTTAACATTTAATCTTAGACGATTCTGGAGCTACTCTTCCTCTTTCGAAACCCTCCAGCTCATTTTTGCCTAACATTGTAATTTCTTCAAAAGATGTTATTTCTGCTCTCTCTGAGCTTAACACTAAGAAGGCATATGGTCCTGATGGTATTCCTCCTGTGGTTCTCAAAACTTGTGCTTCCGAGCTTGCACCCTGCTTTGGTAAACTATTTCCTCTTTGCCTTTCTACTTTGACCTTCCCTTCTTGCTGGATATGTGCGCTCATTCAACCTGTGCCGAAGAAGAGAGACCCCTCTGAACCCTCTAACTATCGTCCAATTTCTTTAATATCCATTCTTTCTAAAGTTTTCGAATCTATCCTTAACAGGAAAATTTGGAAACCTCTTAATTCTTCTAATCTTATCTCTGATCGCCAGTATGGCTTTCGTAAATAACGTTCTATTGGTGATCTTCTTTCCATACTTTCTTACTCTTTGTCCTCCGCTCTTCAGGGTTTCGGTGAATCTTTCGCTGTGGAGCTAGACATTTCGAAAGCCTTCGATAGAGTCTGGCACAAATTCTTTTGGAATCTATCCTTCTCTCTAATTTCCTTTCCGGTCATTCTATACCAGCTATTATAGATGGCCACCGTTCTTCCTATAAATCTATAAATAGTGGTGTTCCTCAAGAATCTATTCTATCTCCAACCCTTTTTCTAATTTTCAATAATGATCTTCTCTCTATTACTTCGTTTCCTATACACTCCTATGCTGATGACTCCACCGTTCATTACTCCTTTCAATTTGAAAGACGTCCCTCCCAACAGCAGTTGATAGATTCAAGAAGGATGGCCTTGGAGCAACTGACCTCTGATCTTTCTCGTACTTCAAATTGGGGTAGAGAAAATATGGTCATTTTCAATGCTCAAAACTTAATTCCTCCATCTTTCTACTCGACACAATCTTCCACACAACTATGATATCTTCTTCGAAAACACTCAGCTTAAACCTTCATCTGTCCTCAATATTCTTTGTCTTTCTTTTTCTCGTGATCTTTCTTGGAAAGATCATATTATTTCTCTCTCTAAACAAACTTCTAAGAGGTTGGGTGTTCTGAGACGCCTTCAGAATTACTTCATGCTGCCCCAGTTGCTTGCTCTGTATAGGGGTGTTGTTCGCCCCTTTATGGGGTACTCCTCGCTTTTCTGGGATGGTTTTAAACATAAAGCTCTTCCTGAAAAGGTGGAGTCTAGGGCATTTCGTCTTATAAACTCTTTTGCTCTTACTAACTCTCTCCAATCTTTCTTCCCGTCGAATTGTTGCGTCACTTTCTCTATACTATCGCTATTACAACGGACATTGCTCTTCTGAACTCTCACGTCGCATACCTCCTCCATTGAGAAGGGCTCGTGCGACACGACTTTCTACACAGTCTCATCTTTTTTCTGTCCAACTCTCCGACCCCAGACTTAACCGCTATGCTCCCTCTTACATGTACTCTACTGGTAAAGTCTGGTACACACTCCCTTTATCTAATTTCCAAACTTTTTTTGACTTGCACACTTTTAAGCACCGCGTGTGTTCATGTCGGGCATTAGCGACCAGATTCAGAATGTTCTCCAATTCTGGTGGAAATTCTTGGGCCTCCGGGCTTGGCTAACCAGAGGAGACAAAAAAATTATATATATATATATATATATATATATATATATATATATATATATATATATATATATATATATATATATATATATATATATATATATATATTAAAAGCAGACTGCAAAGCAGGTTGATAGTGGCATCGTAATTGAGTTGTAACATCGATAACAATTAATTAATATTGAAGAATTAAACTAAACAAATCCATTAAGTAATTATAATAATAACATTAACAACAATAATTGACGTTCGGATTTGTACTGAATCCATTCTCACAGTAATTTTCTGAAACTACAAATAACAAAGATTAGTTAAGTAATAAATAAATGCACATTTAAAAAGTATGGTAACGTAATATGATATATAACAATACAACATTATGTTACTGTATATTGTAAACAGAAGGATAACTATAAATATTATTAAACGATGGATAAGAGTCTAGTTGGTTGTTAGTTATAAATATGTATATATGAGAGGTAAAAAATGAAATTTTAAACATTGAGTTGAAAGCATGTGTAAATAAACAGAAGGACAGGATGGCTGCGTGTAGGTACTGAAATTCTATGAAATAAGGAGAGGAAAAGATGAACTAGAGGAATTGAGATCAGGTTGGAGGCGTTTTATGAAAAGAGACTCTAAGATCTTTCTATCTGTGTCATTAGAGTTGGAGGATAGGATGCTAAAATTAGATGAATGGAAAGGGTGATCCAGAGAGTGGGCATGGTTCCGGATAGCAGAAGGTTCAGGAGATGAGAATGGGAGTTGGGTTCGGAAAGATGTTCCTAGGTGTTTGTGGATCCTAAGTTGGAGCTGAAGGCCTGTTTGGCCGACGTAACAGGAATTACATCCTGAACACTTGAATAAGTAAACAACAGAGGATCGGAGTAACGAAGGAAGGGAATCTTTATAGGTGAACAGTGATTTGATAGAAAAGGAATTGACTCCTACGAGGTGAGGGTTGATTTGAGGGAAATGACTTTGCAATAGTGAGTGGATTTGTTTGTTGAGGATAGGTGTAAGTGAGCCAAGGTATGGAGTTTTAAGAAACATATCGAGTTTGGGAACTGTGGGGGTAGGTAATTTTGGACAGAAAATGGATGAGATAAAATTATTAATAGATGAATATATCATGGAGGAAGGGAAAAAATTAAATGTGAACAACTTATGAAGATAAAGGAGTTCAAGATGGAAATTGTGCCAAGAGGAGCAGATACGGAATGACCGATGGAGATAAGTACCTATGGTGTTAATCTTGAAAGTGAAGGAAGTGGAGCTGTGAAAGTTGAGTCCTAGTAGAGAAGATGTAGGTTTTCTGTATACAGAGGTGGAGAAGCCATTGAGGGTGTGGGAGACAAGAACATCAAGGAAGGGAAGAGAATTATTAGATTCATCTTGGCGGGAGAATTGAATATGGGGGTGCTGTTTGTTGATATATTGAAAGAATAAATCTGATTGCTCTTTGTTGTTAAAGACAAGAAAACAGTCATCTACATATCGTCTATATATTAAAGGTTTGAAGGAGGAGGGACATTGATTGAGCCAGATGGATTCATGGTGACATAGGAAGATATTGGCAAAGGAGGGGCCCAGGGGGGAACCCATAGGCATACCATCGACCTGGTTGTAGTAGGTGTTGTTGAATGTAAAAATAGAGTTATTGACAGCCAGTTATTGACAGTTATTCTCCACCTCTGTATACAGAAAACCTACATCTTCTCTACTAGGACTCAACTTTCACAGCTCCACTTCCTTCACTTTCAAGATTAACACCATAGGTACTTATCTCCATCGGTCATTCCGTATCTGCTCCTCTTGGCACAATTTCCATCTTGAACTCCTTTATCTTCATAAGTTGTTCACATTTAATTTTTTCCCTTCCTCCATGATATATTCATCTATTAATAATTTTATCTCATACATTTTCTGTCCAAAATTACCTACCCCCACAGTTCCCAAACTCGATATGTTTCTTAAAACTCCATACCTTGGCTCACTTACACCTATCCTCAACAAACAAATCCACTCACTATTGCAAAGTCATTTCCCTCAAATCAACCCTCACCTCGTAGGAGTCAATTCCTTTTCTATCAAATCACTGTTCACCTATAAAGATTCCCTTCCTTCGTTACTCCGATCCTCTGTTGTTTACTTATTCAAGTGTTCAGGATGTAATTCCTGTTACGTCGGCCAAACAGGCCTTCAGCTCCAACTTAGGATCCACAAACACCTAGGAACATCTTTCCGAACCCAACTCCCATTCTCATCTCCTGAACCTTCTGCTATCCGGAACCATGCCCACTCTCTGGATCACCCTTTCCATTCATCTAATTTTAGCATCCTATCCTCCAACTCTAATGACATAGATAGAAAGATCTTAGAGTCTCTTTTCATAAAACGCCTCCAACCTGATCTCAATTCCTCTAGTTCATCTTTTCCTCTCCTTATTTCATAGAATTTCAGTACCTACATGCAGCCATCTTGTCCTTCTGTTTATGTTCATTTTTACCTCTCATATATATACATATTTATAACTAACAACCAACTAGACTCTTATCCATCGTTTATTAATAATATTTATAGTTATCCTTCTGTTTACCAATATACAGTGACATAATGTTGTATTGTTATATATCATATTACGTTACCATACTTTTTAAATGTGCATTTATTTATTACTTAACTAATCTTTGTTATTTGTAGTTTCAGAAAATTACTGTGAGAATGGATTCAGTACAAATCCGAAACGTCAATTGTTATTGTTAATGTTATTATTATAATTACTTAATGGATTTGTTTAGTTTAATTCTTCAATATTAATTAATTGTTATCGATGTTACAACTCAATTACGATGCCACTATCAACCTGCTTTGCAGTCTGCTTTTTAATCTATTTAAGGTTCCCTAGGAACAAATCTCTGACGAATATATATATATATATATATATATATATATATATATATATATATATATATATATATATATATATATATATATATATATATATATAAAATGCTATTTGTTTGAAGCGAGATATAGCCTCCCAAACTTTGTGAATTTTTGAAATTTGGTCAAAAACGGACCTTCTTGAAGGCTGTATCTTGAAACCAACGAATTGCATTGAATAAAGTATAGAGAGGAATTTGTTGCCCCATCTCTCCTCTATATACTCACCAAAAATTAATGTTATAGTTGTAGTCTTTTTGTTTTAAAGTTTTTTCCGAAAAGGTGAATTTTTTTTCAAAAAAAAATTTTTTTGATAGTTGTTCAGTTTTGGGCTTATAACAAGTTTTTGTTGCCAATAGAATTCTGAATATACATTACAAAAAGTGGTTTTGCCTCACCATTCATTTGAAAAGGGTCAAAAAAGAAAAAAAAAACTTTTAAATAGTTATAGACTCAGAAAAACACTAGAAATGAACTTTTTTTTTTCGCTGGGAAAAAAGCTATATACTCTGAAAATTTCAGGTGAATCGGCTGAAAATGAAAAAATGAAAATGAAATTGGATTGTTCCTTCAAGTATAATTTCCCGTTTTAACCCCAGCATACAAACCCTGGTTTTCCCTGATTTTTAGCCTGGGCTGGGGACACGGTTGGTTCATATGAATGACTGTTCATGTGCCTACTTTGTTAAAGTGATCTACTAGCTCCTTGCAATTCCACAACCCTTTCAATACAAGAACCCTAAAATCACAACCACCAGCACTCACCTTGGATTCAGTTTAACCACAGATAAAGCAGATATTCACTGCAGGATTCTCCCATTTAAAGCTTCTACACCCTCAATGTGGCCCTGGTGTATTTTATGAAGAGGTACCAGAAATAACTGATGATTTGCCAAGCCTCCTGTGACAAAGATTATAATGACTTAAGAGCAGACTACAGAAAACCTCAGGTTACAAGCTATAAAATCCGAAAGTGCTTCAAACAAATATTTAATACCTCTTTAGCAATAAATAAAATGCATACACTACAATGCATATCCGTCAGTCAGTACATACACCAGATTCATTTACTTATTTAATATTTATGAATATGGAAAATATACATACAGTACACAAACTTGATAACACGAGCAACATATACTCTAACATGAATATATATCAAAATATAAATATTTCTGTATGTTTCTATTATTTTTAATAAATAAATTTTTCTTAAACAACTACTTTTATACTGTAAGTGTAACATAAGATTGCCTGATAATGATTTAAAGATGGGTGAATATGAGAATGACCATCAGAATATTCAACATGCCCTCATACAATTATTAAATCATCAAAGCTGATGTTAAATGTGCTTGCAGCACATTAACCTGAAACTGATTAATTAAGGAAATGATTTTCTTTAAAACTAGTAAATCCAAAATTAGTTCTGAGCTAAAGATGGCAATAAGACTGACAAATAAACAATGCTGGCACCAGCCCAAGATTGTCACCTATGAATATTACACAATTATAAGTTTAACCCAGCTTTTCCTTAATTATAAGAATATATTTCAATGACTATATAGCATTAATGTTACAAATGAAATAATGGATCCATGAATAATCCTAGTGATGCCACTGAAAAGAGACAGCATTCTTAACAAATAATGAAAGTATGATAGATCAGGTTTAGGCAAGGAAAATATAGGGGATATTGACCATAATTAGATTTAACTTAAATGTGTTATCTAGGAACTTACTGCAAGTGAAAAAGAAGATTTTACATTTTAGAAATTAGGGACCGACTGTGGCTGGAATTTTGCAGGGACTGGGGCTGCCTAAAATTTGTAAAGAGGTTAAAAGACCTGAAATTTTAGGTTAAGAAAATTAGATATAAATTTAATTGAGGTTTATTTAATCATAAGGAAGGAGTAGAATAGCCAAGATTAACTTAAATTAATGATTATATGGATTTTGTCTGAATTTTTTTTTCAGAAAATTACAGATTTTATATAATAAAAGTTTAAAAAAAGGTTTTATGATTCATAATAGTGATTCAACAGGTTTACCTAGGTAAGACTCTAAGTTAAAGTTTGAGAAAATGTAAGATATAAAATTATCAATATAACCTGTATTTATATGTATTGTTATTTTATTGCTATGTATCAAACTTGTATAATTTAGTTACATTATTTCAAAATTATTATTTTGTTTATACTTTCAGTCAATATGGCTAAAAGATCAGCTTCAGCAGTATGGGATTACTTTACAATGTTTCAGAATAAGCTTGGAACACCTAAATGTAACATCTGCATTGAAAAAATTAGAAGAGTACCTCTCGGTTTCACAAGTAAAAAATTTTTAACTAAATCTTTATGGGGGCATCTAAAATCAAAACAAAAGATGATCATTCACTTGCAGAAAAAGAGAGGTCAAAAGAAGTAGAAATATTGAAAAAGCAAGAAAAAAATCTTAATTTTCTTAATTTTGTTTGAAAAAAAATTGGTTATTTGACTGATTGAGCTGAAATTTTCAGGATATATGCATTTTTTCCCAAATTTCTGAGTTGATTTCAAGCATTTTTCTGAGTCTATAATGGTTTGAAAGTTATTTGGACCCAAAGTTGAAAAAAAATGAATAGCTGGGTTAAACCATTGGTCCACATGAGCTGAAAATTTAACTGAAAAATCTTAGCCACAATTTCTTACAATGGTGGGAATTGATTTTTGATATCACATCTAGAAAAAAGTTACAAGTACTTGAAAAGAAATTTTCAAAAATCGAACCCTTATTTTAAAAAAAAACACCTAATTATTTTTGGATATTGTTTAGAAGAAGGACAGGGCAACAACTTTTATTTAGTGCATTATTTAAAGCTATTGGTTTGAAGCGAAATATAGCCTCTCAAACTTTGGGAATTTTTGAAATTTGGTCATAAATGGATCTTTTTGAAGGCTATATCTCGAAACCAACGAACAGCATCGAATATAGTATAGAGAGGAATTTGTAGCCCCAGCCTCCTCTATACACTCAGGGTTTTTTTTTTTTTTTTCTTCTTCTTCTGTCTGAAAAGGTGGAATTTTTTTTTTTTTCAAAAAAACTTTTTTTTTTTTTTTTTTTTTTTTTTTTTTGGTCAGTTATTCAGCATTTTTTTTCTATAATATATTGGAACAAAAGTCTGTTAAAAGCTTTTGTAGTCCATAGAATTCTGAATATACAGTCCAAATTTCAGGTTATTCCGAAAAGTGGTTTGAAAAAGGGTCAAATTTCAAAAAAAAAAAAAAAATTTTTAAATTATAGACTCAGAAAAACGCTACAAACAATTTACACTAAAAATTTCAGGAGAATCGGCTGAAAATGTAAAAAAATTTGAAAATCTTAAGTATAATTTGCCATTTTAACCCAGGTTTTCCCGGATTTTTAGCCGGAGTTTGCCAGGGCCAGGGCCCCAGTTGGTTCATATTAGAAATATTGATTACAAGTCATTTAAGGCATGTTAAAAAAAAAACACTAACTGTGATAAAAAAATTTAAAATTAAATGGCTTTGTCATGTGTAAATGTGTGAGAATTCTTGATTATTATTATATATATATATATATATATATATATATATATATATATATATATATATATATATATATATATATATATATATATATATATATATATGATGAAAGGCTTAAACTGCAATCAAAATTTTCAACATTTCTTTTCCTTTTTTTATTTTAATATTTTCAAACGTTTCGGATTATCTAAATCCATCCTCAGTGACAATCTAAAAAATGATTAAAAAATGATTAAAAAACTAACAATTAAAGAATTCAAAAATCTGTTAAAATTACAATAAAAAATTTTCAAGAAATTATACAATTAAAAAATTAGAAACTAAATATAAACAAAATCAATTCAAGTAAAAATTTAAAAAGATGAAAAAAAAAAAATAACATATGCACTCAAAATCATAACTAAACAAGAACTCGCACCTTCTACCGATCCAGAAGAATTTCAAAAACTGAACATTTAAAATAACAGAATAACATATAAATTAATTTGGGTGGTTGGTTATTAAAATATTGTGAGAGAAACAATCAATACAATAACAGAAAATGGTAAAATTAATAAAATGAACAATATATACATACATAATACATATAATAAAATAATAAAAGCGCACAGTCTGATCAAACCGTGTACAAACGAATGGAACTAATATTATTATTTAGTGACGTGTTTTGGTTCCTTATAAATATGGACTCCAAAATTCTGCCGTCAGTAACTGAGTTGAATGGTTTTACTATTGCAAAATTATCGTTTAAAATAGGGTGGTCTTGTTGGAAAGCATGATCCCGAATTGCAGAATTCTCCGGGTTTGTCAATGGCAGACCAGTTCTGAACGAAAGTCCCTTGTGTTTTGAGATCCGGACTGTAAGTTGAAGGGAAGTTTCCCCTATATAGCAAGCGTTACAACTTGCACACGTATATTTATAAACAACAGAGGACCTCAATAACTTCGGGATACGTTCCTTTATTCGAAAAATAGAGCCTAAACTAAAATAATTGGATAAAATATATTTGAAATCAATATGTGGAAACAAAGGAGTCAAAATTTCTTTTAGTAGTTTTGTCAAATCTGTAGATTTAGGACCTAAAAAGGGAAGTTTCAGATAAACCACCATTTTCGGAACGGAAAAATCAGCGATCTGTGGGCGAAAAATGCTATTAAGATATGATGCTAAAATTTTATCGAACATATGGGGAGGAAAAAAATTGGTGCCAAAAAATTTTCGTAAATAACAAATTTCTTTATGAAAGTTTAACCAGTTGGAGCAAATTTTGTGTGCTCTATCAATCTTGCACAAAATACTATTAAGTTTAAAACGTGAGGGAATAAAACTGAAGAAATTAGTACCCAAAATAGTAGAGGAAGTTGTAACGCTTGCTATATAGGGGAAACTTCCCTTCAACTTACAGTCCGGATCTCAAAACACAAGGGACTTTCGTTCAGAACTGGTCTGCCATTGACAAACCCGGAGAATTCTGCAATTCGGGATCATGCTTTCCAACAAGACCACCCTATTTTAAACGATAATTTTGCAATAGTAAAACCATTCAACTCAGTTACTGACGGCAGAATTTTGTAGTCAGTATTTATAAGGAACCAAAACACGTCACTAAATAATAATATTAGTTCCATTCGATTGTACACGGTTTGATCAGACTGTGCGCTTTTATTTTTTTATTATATGTATTATGTATGTATATATTGTTCATTTTATTAATTTTACCATTTTCTGTTATTGTATTGATTGTTTCTCTCACAATATTTTAATAACCAACCACCCAAATTAATTTATATGTTATTCTGTTATTTTAAATGTTCAGTTTTTGAAATTCTTCTGGATCGGTAGAAGGTGCGAGTTCTTGTTTAGTTATGATTTTGAGTGCATATGTTATTTTTTTTTTTTCATCTTTTTAAATTTTTACTTGAATTGATTTTGTTTATATTTAGTTTCTAATTTTTTAATTGTATAATTTCTTGAAAATTTTTTATTGTAATTTTAACAGATTTTTCAATTCTTTAATTGTTAGTTTTTTAATCATTTTTTAATCATTTTTTAGATTGTCACTGAGGATGGATCTAGATAATCCAAAACGTTTGAAAATATTAAAATAAAAAAGGAAAAGAAGTGTTGAAAATTTTGATTGCAGTTTATGCCTTCATCATAAAAATCAGATTTCCTAGAAATCAGTCAATTTCTCATATTATATATATATATATATATATATATATATATATAATATATATATATATATATATATATATATATATATATAATATATATATATATATATATATATATATTATATATATATACTGGATATATATATACAGGGCTGGAATTTGTCTGGGGCCGGGGCTATGGCTGGGGTTTCCTAAAATTTGTAAAGAGGTCAAAAGCACTGAAATTTTAGGTTAAGAAAATTAGATATAAAGTTTATTTAATTGTAAGGAAGGAGTAGAATAGGCAACATTCACTTAAATTAATGATTATATGCATTTTCTCTAAAAAAAAATCAGAAAATTACAGTTTTTTATATTTAAAGTTTAAAAAAAGTACAAAAATAAAAAAAAAATTTATTCTAATTCATAATAGTGATTTAACACGTTTACCTAGGTAAGACCCAAAGGTAAAGTTTGAAAAAATGTAAAATATAAAATTATCAATTTAACCTGTATTTATACATATCATTGTTATTTTATTGCTATGTATCAAACTTGTATCATTTAGCTGCATTATTTAAAAATTATTATTTTGTTTATACTTTCAGTCAATACGGCTAATTAGGCTAAAAGATCAGCTTCTTCAGTATTTTGAATACTTTACAATGTTTCAGGATAGGCTCGAAATAACTAAATGTAACATCTGCAGTCAGAAAATTAGAAGAGAACCTCCGGGTGCTACAAGTAAAAAAAATTTCAACCAAATCTTTTTGGAGTATCTAAAATCAAAACACAAAGATGAACATTCAATAGCAGAAAAGAAAAAAATCTTAATTTTCTTATATTTTGTTTGAAATTTTTTTTTATTATTTCACTGATTGAACTGAAATTTTCAAAGTATGTGAATTTTTTCACGAAGTTCTGAGTTGATTTCGAGCATTTTTTTTGAGTCTATAACGGTTTGAAACTTATTTGGACCCAAAGTTGAAAAAAATGAATAACTGGGTCAAACCACTGGTCCACATGAGCTGAAAATTTAACTGAATACCTTTGCCCCAATTTCTTGCATTGGTGGGAATAGATTTTTGATATCACGTCTAGAAAAAAGTTATATAAGCACTTGAAAATAAATTTGCAAAAATCGTACCCTTCTAGAGGAAAAAATTATTTAAAAAAAAATGATACCTACTATTTTTTTTTATTTGTGAATATTGTTTAGAAGAGGAACAGGGCAACAATTTTTATTTAGTGCATTTTTAAATGCCCTTTGTTTGAAGCGAGATATAGCCTCTCAAACTTTGGGAATTTTTGAAATTTGGCCAAAAATGGACCTTTTTGAAGGCTATATCTCAAAACCAACGAATCTCATCGAATAAAGTACGTAGAGGAATTTGTAGCCCCACCCCTCCTCTATACACACCAAAAATAGGAAATGTTATAGTTGTATTTTTTTTTTAAAAAGATTTTGTCTGAAAAGGTGGATTTTTTTAGTTCAAAAAATTTTTTTTTCTATAGTTGGTCAGTTTTTGGCTTATAACATTTTTCCTATAACTCTGGGAACAAAAGTCTATTAGAGGCTTTTGTAGCCCATATAATTTTGAATAAATGATCCAACTTTCAGCTCATTCTAAAAAGTGGTTTGACACCGCCATTCTATTGAAAAAGGGTAAAATTTCCACAAAAAAAAAAATTTTTTTTTAACCGTAATAGACTCGGAAAAACGCTAGAAATGGACTTTTCTTACCGGTAAAAAATGTATATACACTGAAAGTTTCAGCAGAATTTGCTGAAAATTTAAAAAAAAAAAATTTTTTTTGTATAATTTTCCATTTTAACCCCATTCGGCAACCCCGGTTTTCCCTGATTTTTAGCCAGGGCCGGGGCCCTGGTCGGTTCATATATATATATATATATATATATATATATAATATATATATATATATATATATATATATATATATATATATATATATATATATATATATATATATATAACTTCTTACTGTCTCAATATTTCTTATGGAAGTGACCATTTCATTTAAAATGAATGTGTGAGCAGAGTGAGTTAAAGTAAAATAAGAACAATTATTTTGTATGGACATTTTTTTAAAATAACTTTTAGAAGTAAATTTTTTAAGTTTTTATTTTATTTTAAAGAATTTATTTAAATTTTAATTAAACATGTAACTGTTGCTTCATGGTTTGTGCATATGTTATATAATCATTAGGGATGAAACCATACCAAAATTTTAACCAATATTGATATAAATAATTTTAAACCACACTATACTGATTTTTTTAAATTACAGAAATTTTTTACTGAACTCATGAAGGTTGAAACAAGATTGAAAATTTTCAATAATCATAAAATTTAGGTTTTCTGCTATCTGTAATACCTAGTTATTTTGTAGTCACATTGCTAAACAAAACTATTGATAGGTGATATTGGGTTTGTGCCACCAAGACTTTGCATCCAACTTGCCCTTGTGCATGGTATATTTTCTTCATTAATTTCAGCAACATTAGCAATGTTCAATACAGTTTCCATTTTGTTGAACACCACCTCTCTTCTTTTAGACCTAATCTCTTATTCGTGACAGAAACTCAGGTGCTTGAGCATTCTGAAAGCAAACCATATTCTTCTTCCTCTTACTGTCTCAACCTTCAATTTTGAGCCAAAGGAGGTTGTTATGCATAAGCACGCTATTGTCTCTAATCAAGAGTTTTCAGAATTTTTCACTTTGTGGTAAAAGTTCAATTGTCATTCTACATCTAAATTCATTTATTCTGTTTATTTATCTCTTAATTTACTGACTATCCTAAATACTTTTACTAAAACTCAATAAAGAGAACATTCTCTCTTCTTGTCCTTTTTCAGAAATTACCATATAAGGTGATTTTAATGTTCATCACAGCCAATGACTTTCTTCTAGATTTCATGATACAGTCAGTGAATGTACCTTTCAATTCTCCAAACAAAATGACCTTGAGTAGTGGATGCAGCTCACCACTATCATCCCTGATTATCTTGGATATAAACCCGACATTCTAGACCTTTTTTAAAAATTCTAATCCTTCTCCTTATACTGTCAGACTCTATGTTACTCTGGGTTCTTCAAGTTGCTTTCTTATCTCTGTATCCTCCTCTATCTTTTCAAGTCTTCTGCAATTTTTGCAAATAAGCAAGGAAATTTCAGTCATACTTCTTTGATTTAAAGTGGAATGATTATTACTTCCATGGGAGGGGTTCCTCAGTCTGCTGAGTACTCAACCGAGGTGATTCACTGTGGCATTGTGACTTCATTCTATAACCTTTCCCTTCTACTAAACCTTACAAATCTTGGTTTAAATGGTGTAACTCTGTTTATTCTCCTGCTATTTGCCACAGGGATGCTAACTTCAGGAATTATCAATGTTTTCAAACTTCAGTAAATCATGCAATATATATTTCATCCTGAAATTGTGCAAAATCTGTTCTTGTTCTATTTAACACCAAAAACTCATTTCTCAATACAAAATGAAATAATTTTTCTGGTTACTCTTCCTATCTTTCAGGTAGTTTGCCAAAAATGTCAATTCAAAGTTTGATTCTTCCTCTTTCTCTCCACTAGTATTTTCTTTTAAGACAATTGCCATTTTACCTTCTTCAAAAAACTGAACTTTTTGCTCTGACTTTTGCAACTAATTCAACTATAGATGATTTTTGTTTAGATTGTAATTTCTTCTAAAGAAGTCCATTTCTACTCTCTCTTAGCTTTACACTAAGAAGGAACATGATT
This sequence comes from Armadillidium nasatum, assembly GCA_009176605.1. NCBI lineage: Eukaryota > Metazoa > Arthropoda > Malacostraca > Isopoda > Armadillidiidae > Armadillidium > Armadillidium nasatum. Next base: position 56,650 of record SEYY01020271.1, read on the forward strand.
CTGATGATATACCACTTGTGGTTCTCAAAATTTGGGCTTTTTAGCTTGCACCCTTCTTTGGGAAAATATTTGACCAGTCTACATCAACCTTCCCTTCTCACTGGAAACAAGCTCTCATTCAACATGTGCCCAAAAAGGTGGATGTAAAGAGTTGGAACGATTTCAAATCTAATCTTATCACTGATCACCAATATGGCTTTTGTAAAAAAAAGTTCTACTGGTGATTTTCTTTCCCTTCTCTCTGACTTTTGGTCCTACTCTCTTCAGCAATTCAGTAAATATGTTGGTGTTGAGCTAAACATATTGAAATGCACTGATAGTGTTGCACAAATCTTTTATATTTAAACTTCCTTCTTTTTGGAATTTATCAACTCATTTCCTTTCTAGTTGTCCTAAATCAGCTGTTGTAGGCTGCTTCCAATAGTCCTTGTAATTCATTTTGTAAAAATTTGAAATAGTGGTCTCCTATGTGATGATTCTAAAATATGATAGGGCAAATTAAATGAACATGTAATCACTCATAATACAGTGACACATTAGCAGTAAGTACAATTAATTATATCTTCTCAATCGATTGTCATTTTTTTTTTAACATTTATAAGCTTCGTACAATCTGATTGTCATTTGTTTTTTAAAATTTATAAGCTTCATAGACAAGGCCGAAAATGTTTAGAGGTCAAGAGCGGTATTTTCAAATATTTATTAAATTAACACTATGATAACCCAAATGTTAATGTATGATATTTTGTTTAATTGTCATCACACTATAAAATGAAAACAAATGTAAATCTGAAAAATATGTTTTTTTACATTATTATGCTGTGTGCAATCCAAAAAATATATTCGCTAAGTGTGTATATATATATATATATATATATATATATATATATATATATATATATATATATATATATATATATATATATATATATATATATATATATATATATATATATACAACAAACACCAGACATAAAACTAATAACATACACCGATGACATATCCATCACAATACAAAACCCCTCCATACCCACAGCCACCACATTCACTCAATCATACATCCAACAACTAGAAACTTTGCTAAAATCAAACAGAATGACAGCTTCCCCCCAAAAATCCTCAATTACTCTTATTACTACCGACAGACACCAATCCTTCCCTCCACCCCCAAGTAAAACTAAATAATACCCTCATTCCCTTAAACAAATTCCCAAAGATCCTAGGCCTCACATATGACACACACTTCACATTCTCAAAACACATTGAAAACATAACCAATACTGCAAACTGGAAATTAAACATCAACCGAACACTGTCACATAACAATTTTAGTAACGAACTAACCACCCTCATCACACCATACAAACAGTTCATCAGACCTACACTTAATTACGCATCTCCAGCCTGGTACCCTGCCACCTCACCCTCAAACATAAAGTTACAAAAAAAACAAAATACCACTCTTCGAATTATCATAGGTTGCACTAGAACCACTCCAATTCAGCATTTACCCGAAGAAGCAAAAATACTCCCGATCCATATTCACCTTGACATGATAGGAACCCAATTCTACACAAACACCCTTGACATTTCACACCCCTGTCACTATACCCTACAAGACCACACAAGACACCGTTTAAAATTACCTCCATCATCCCCTGCCCTATACTACAGTAACATTCAGAACCATTCAACCTACTGCAAACAACACACCACTAATCAAACACATACACACCATCATAACACAAAATTATCTCAACACCTGCCAACCAAATCATCTTCTCAACGAACAACCCCCCGACATAGCAAATACACAAAACACATTACGATGCAAAACCCAAATTACCCTATCCAGATTAAGGTCAGGCCACCACCCTAACCTACAAGCATACAAACAGATTCAATATACAAAGCACACTATCTCCAATATGTCAAAAATGTATGCAAGAACCAGACACAACAGAACATCTCCTTTTGAGATGCCCCTCCCTTACACAACACAGAACCCTCCATCATATCACCTCTCTGAGAGACCTTTGGACTCAGCCGGAGGCCATCGCGGATTTCCTAAAGGTAGTGTGGCCCTTCCAGTGAGGAAGGTCCAAGGGGAAAAAAAGTAAGTGTATATATATATATATATATATATATATATATATATATATATATATATATATATATATATATATATATATATATATATATATATATATATCCGTTCTTCGACGGACTAAGCGTACTTTCATAAAAAGGAAGTGCGCTGACCTCCATGGCTCTCCTACTGATAAAAATTTCTGGCCTCTTGTCAAAAATATCTCTAACAACTTCTGTAAATCTGCCTTTCCTCCTCTTATTCGCTCTGATGGTTCTGTAGCTAATACTCCTTCTGAAAAGGCTAATCTCTTCGGCCTCCTTTTTTCATCTAATTCCACCCTGCTCGATTCTGGCATCCCTCCTCCTACTCCTTCTCCTCTCAGGTGTCCCATGCCTCTACCTATAATTACTCATGATCGGGTGCATGGGATCCTGAAATCTATGAACGTCAGGAAGGCCAGTGGCCCGGATGGCATTCCCCCTCGTGTTCTGAGGGAGTGTGCTTCCGAGTTGGCCCCTGTCCTCGTTCAGCTCTACTCTCTATGCCTTAATACTAATACTTTTCCTCTATGCTGGAAGCGTGCGTTTGGTTCAGCCGATCCCGAAAAAAGGTAGCCGTTCTGACCCTTCTAACTATCGACCTATAGCTCTCACTTGTGTTCTATCTAAAATTTTTGAAACTCTCCTCAACTCTCATTTCCTGGATCATTTGGAGTCTCATTCTCTTCTCTCTGATCACCAGTATGGCTTTCGTCGCTCGAGGTCAACTGGTGACATACTTTCCTATCTTACTGATCTATGGTCTTCTGCCCTTAGGGACTTCGGGGAGTCTTGTGTGGTGGCGCTTGACATATCCAAGGCTTTCGACCGGGTATGGCATGCGTCGCTACTCTCCAAGCTCCCTTCCTTTGGGTTTCCTCCTTCTCTTTGCTTACTCTTGTCTAGTTTTCTCTCAGATCGTTCCATTTCGGCAGTTGTAGATGGAGCGACCTCTTCCTCCTTTTCTGTCAACTGTGGTGTTCCTCAGGGTTCTGTTTTATCTCCAACCTTATTCTTACTTTTCATTAACGATCTTCTCCACTGCACTTCTAACTCTGTTCACTCTTATGCTGATGATTCAACTCTACATTCTTCTACTCATTTCAAATCTGCTCCCTCTTTTGCTTCTCGTCTTCAACTTTCCGATTCTATTCTTGCCGATCTGGATGGAATTTCCCGGTGGGGACATAGCAACCTTGTGAAATTCAACTCTTTAAAAACTCAACTTCTTTACATCTCCCTCTCAAAAACACCTCCTAACTTTCCTATCCTCTTCGATGGCTCTCCCGTCTCACCTGTAAATAACATTAACATTCTTGGTCTAAACATAAACAACAAACTGTCTTGGAAACCACATATCACAATGGTTGCTAAAGTTGCCTCTAAGAAGCTGGGAGTTCTGTTCAGGTTGCGAGTTTTTTTTTCTTCTGAGCAGTTACTCCAAATATATAAGGGTCTTATTCGCCCTTGTATGGAGTACTGTTCTCACATTTGGGGGGGCTCTGGCTCCTCCTCTCTTCTGGATAGGGTTGAGTCAAAAGCTATGAGATTAATAAACTGTCCCCTACTTTCAAACTCTCTTGACCCTCTGTCCCTGCGACGTGACGTTGGCGCGCTATCTCTTTTCTACAGGTACTACAATGGCAGGTGCTCGAGGGAATTGGCCTCTCGCATTCCTCCACCGTTGCGTCGTCCTCGCTTGCACGAGGGGTGCCCTGCTTTCGCACCAATTTTGTGTGGACGTAGGGAATCCCAGGCTAGCCCGTTGTGGTACCTCCTTCTTTCCAGCCACCTCTATTCTGTGGAATTCTCTACCATCTTCTATTTTTCCAACTGTATTTAATCTTCCACTCTTCAAGTTTTCCGTCTGCGCCCACCTGAGGGCTGTGCGTTAGGTGTGTGTGTTTGTGTGAGTTTTGTCCTTGTGTGTGTGCCCCCTCCTTGAAAAGGGCTCTGCCCGTGAGTGGTGGCCGTTTTGTAAAAAAAAAAAAAAAAAAAAAAAAAATAAAATATATAATATAAATATATTAATATATTATATATATATATATATATATATATATATATATATATATATATATATATATATATATATATATATATATATATATATATATATATATATATCTACTCCTTCCCCCATCACCACTTGGAGTTTGGTGATGGGGTTGGCGCCACCAAGACCTCTATGCCGGCTTGCCCTGGTGCATCTTCGTTTTTCATTAATTTCTGCAACATTCGCGGTCTTTTTTCTAATCTCCACTTTGTCGAACACCACCTCTCTTCTTCTAGACCTCATTTCTTGTTCTTAACTGAAACTCAGGTGTCTGAGTGCTCTGACAGCAAACCCTACTCTGTTTCTTCCTACTGTCTCTATCCTCAATTTTCAGCCAAAGGCGGATGTTGCGCATATGTGCGCAACGATGTTGTTCTGTTCTCGTGTCTCTAATTTGGAGTCTTCTGAATTCTCAACTTTATGGCTAAAACTTTCTTGCAATTCTACAACTAAATTCATTTGTTCTGTCTACTTATCCCCTAACTCTACAGACTATCCAAAATTCTTCGACTATCTTAACTCCAAAATAGAACACATTCTTTCTTCTTCTCCTTTCTCTGAAATCATCATTTTAGGTGATTTCAATGTTCACCACCGCCAATGGCTTTCATCTAGTTCTCAAGATTCAGCTGGTGAACTCGCCTTCCAATTTTCTATCCAGAACAACCTTGAGCAGTTGGTGCAACTCCCTACCCGTATCCCTGACCGTCTTTGGTGATGAACCCAACATTCTAGACCTTTTTAACTTCTAATTTCCTTCTCCTTATACTGTTAAACTCTTTCCTCCTCTGGGTTCATCCGATCACCTTCTTATCTCCGTATCTTGTCCTGTCTCTTCAAGTCTTCCGCAAGAACGGCCCCCGCCTTCGGCGAGGAGACGTTTCTGGCATTTCGGTGCACTAACTGGTCTGACTTGCGGTCGTACTTTTCTGATTTCCATGGAATGATTACTGTTTCCGTGGGAGGGGTCCCTCGGAGTGTGCTGAGCGCATAACCGAGGTGATTCTCTCTGGCATGGAGGCGTACATTCCATATTCTTTCCCTTCTACTAAACCTAATAAACCTTGGTTTAACTCTGCTTGTTCTCGTGCTATCCGCCGCAGGGATGCTGCCTTCAGGGATTACCGTCGTCTTCAAACTCCAGAATCTCATGCAACTTATATTTCATCCCGGAATCGTGCAAAATCTATTCTTCGTAACACTAAAAACTCTTTTCTTCGTCGCAAATGCAATAATCTTTCTGGCTTCCTCTTCTCTCGCCCTTTCTGGCATTTTGCAAAAAATGTCAACTCTAACTTTGCTTCTTCCTCTTTCCCTCCTCTAGTATTTCTGACGGCACAACTGCCGTTTTGCCTTCCTCTAAAGCTGAACTCTTCGCTCAAACTTTTGCCTTAATTCAACCTTAGACGATTCCGGAGCTGTTCCTACTCCTTCAACCCCCTCTAACTCATTTATGCCTAAAATTGTAATTTCTTCTAAAGACGTCACTTCTGCTCTCTCTGAGCTTAACACTAAGAAGGCGTACGGTCCTGATGGTATCCCTCCTGTGGTTCTCAAAACTTGTGCTTCCGAGCTTGCACCTGCCTTGGTAAACTATTTCGTCTATGTCTTTCTACTTCAACCTTCCCTTCTTGCTGGAAACGTGCGCTCATTCAGCCTGTGCCGAAGAAGGGGGACCCCTCTCAACCCTCTAACTATCGTCCTATTTCTTTAACCTCCGTTCTTTCTAAAGTTTTCGAATCTATCCTTAACAGGAAGATTTGGAAACATCTCAATTCTTCTAATCTTATCTCAGATCGCCAGTATGGCTTTCGAAAGAAACGCTCTACTGGTGATCTTCTTTCCCTTCTCTCTGACTCTTGGTCCTCCGCTCTTCGCATTTCGGTGAATCTTTTGCTGTGCGCTAGACATATCGAAAGCTTTCGATAGAGTCTGGCACAAAGCTTTGATTTCTAAACTTCCCTCTTTCGGAATCTATCCTTCTCTCTGTGACCTTCTCTCTGATTTCCTTTCCGGTCGTTCTATAGCAGCTGTTGTAGACGGCCACCGTTCATCCTTTAAATATATTAAAATAGTGTTCTTCAAAAATTCTATTTCATACTGTTTCTACTTTTGATTAATGAATTAATGACCAACTCGTTATTTCATCATCTATCCACTCATATGCTGATGAATCCACCCTTCAATACTCTTTTCAAATTGAAAGACACCCCTCCCAACAACAATTAAATGTCGCAAGAAAGGCGACCTTGGAGCACCTAACCTCTAATCTATCGCATTTAAAATTGAGGCAGAGAAAACATGGTCGTTTTCAATGCCTCAAAAACTCAATTCCTCCATCTCTCTACTCGACACAATCTTCCACACAACTATGATATCTTCTTCGAAAACACTCAACTCAAACCTTCATCTGTCCTTAATATTCTCGGTGTTTCTTTTTCTCGTGATCTTTCTTGGAAAGATCACATTACTTCTCTTTCTAAACAAGCTTCTAAGAGGTTGGGTGTTCTGAGGCGCCTTCAGTATTTCTTCACACCACCCCAGTTGCTTGCTCTGTTATAGGGGTGTTGTTCGCCCCTGTATGGAGTATGCACACATCTGGGGTGGTTCCACTCATACAGCTCTCCTTGAAAAGGTGGAGTCTGGCTTTTCGTCTTATCAACTCTCCTGCTCTCACTAATTCTCTCCAATCTCTTTCTGCCCGTCGAAATTGCGTCACTCTCTCTATACTATCGCTATTACAATGGACACTGCTCTTCTGAACTCTCTCGTCGCATACCTCCTCCATTGAGAAGGGCTCGTGCGACTCGTCTTTCTACACAGTCTCATCCTTTCTCTGTCCAACTCTCTGACCCCAGACTTAACCTCTATGCTCAATCTTACATATACTCTACTGGTAAAGTCTGGAACACACTTCCTTCATCTATTTTCCCAACTTCCTATGACTTAAGCACCTTTCAAACGCCGTGTATCAGGTCATGTCGGCCTTTAATTTGACCATGTTTCCGACTTTCCCAACTCGGTGGAAATTAGGCCTCTGGCCTTTGCCCACCAGAGGAAATAAAAAAAAAAAAAAAAAATATATATATATATATATATATATATACATACTTATTTTTTTTAATCCCATATTCATGCTGTACTAGAAATTCATAGGCTATATTGTTAGTTTCAAATCCCTATATAGGTAGCCCCAGTCAAACTCATAATGCATAGGTATGTGGCTAGATTCAGCAACCTGGCCGTATACAAAAAAAATCCACTACTGTGAACCAGACAAATACCATAGATTTTGGCATAAAAAGAAGCTATGAACATACATTCTTCTTTAGAGAAATAAAATTTGAAATTTTAGGTATTTTATAACACAGCACAATTTTAATATTAATTTACTGGAAATAGATTTTATATTTTTTATAATCAAGAGTAAAAATGATGTATGCACAAAATTTATTAATTTTCTGAAGGATCATATATATATATGTATTTTTTTTTTTTTTTTATTAAAAGTTCACATCTCACAGGCTTTGCCCTATTCAAGGAGAGGAACTTTTCAAGGTAGCATATACCTAGGATTCCCAAGAGGAATCGAACCAGCACCCTCAAGAATCACATGAGTCATTCACTCTACCATTTCTGCCAGGTAGATGGCTATATATAATAATTCGATCTGACATGAACTTCTCTATTTTTCACTATATTAAAAATATGAAGTCAAAATATGTTTAAATGCATTCTATACATACCTTTTTTTCATGAAAGGGTAATATAAATACATAATTAAAAGAAAAACCCCCAAAAAATTAATTGAAAAAAAATACTATTTATGCTGCAAAAACAATATCAACTGTCTTGTAAACTGTCCTATTCTTTTGTTTCAAATAAACTTCTAGCACCAACAACCATGGTATATACTATGAATCAACCTTCTTGGACCTCTCCATTTTCTATATTTAGAAGAGAAAATGGAATTAAAGTGAACTAAAGTAAAAAGAATATAAATATATATTCCCTTTTTATTTTAGTTCATTTTTCTCTTTTACTTTAATTCACTATTTAATTCCATTTTCTCTTCTTTTTTTAGAGAGAGAGTAATCGAATATCGATATATGGAAACATTAATATATCAATACAAATTTTTGACATTTGTATCATTATTTAGCTTTCATTTCATTTATGCCTATTAATATTATCATTAATTTCATTATTATTTAATTTTCTAGCATACTTAGTTTGACTTATCATAACCTGATTGACAGAAGTTTGCTGTGTGATACTGCCTTAACTGATTGATGGAATGTTGCTATGGCACATAGCACATATTACACCATAGTATAATACGGCAGTAGGCCTGTATGCCACAACAGTATTTCATCAATTAGTTAGGCCTGTATCACAAGGCAAACTTCAGTCATTCATGTTATGATGTTGAGCTAAGTACACTAGAAACTAAATAATAATAATAATAATAATAATAATAATAGGCATTAATAAAATGAGCTACATAATAATAATACAAATTTAAAAAAGTTTGCATTGATATATCAATATTTCCATATATAAAAGGTTGTATTACAATACAGAAAAATAGCAGAACAGTTGAAGGACAAATATGGCAACCTGGTTTTAATTGTTTTTGCTATTTTTGTACAAACAAATGCCAGTCAAAGAACAGTTGCTTCACTATTGGGAGTAATAATCAGTTTTTTTTTATTTATATTTTTTTTATTATGTATTTATATTACTCTTCCATGAAAGAACATTATGTGTAGAATGTATTTAAACATATTTTGACTTCATATTTTCAATATAGTGGAAATTAGAGAGGTTCGTGCCAGATCGAATTATTACTATTATATATATATATATATATATATATATATATATATATATATATATATATATATATATATATATATATATATATATATATATATATATATATATATATATGCTAGTTTAAAAATATTTCATATTTACCTTTATAACTCCAGCCTTTTCATCATTTACTAAAGTCAATTTCCTGGTACTGTTATTTGCTCCCATTTCAGATTATATAAAGGGTATGTATTCCTCATAAAAATGTTAGGCAACAAGCGTTATGGGTAAATGTGTATCATACCGGTAACATGGAATAATGGAATATATATTTAATAGTTTTTAATTTTTAAGTAAGACGGATTTCGGTAAACCCAACTCCTCCGATTAGAAAACACGGGTAAGAATTATCAGTTTTGTCCCACCCACGAAAATAGTTCTTTCTTAAAAGTTAATTAAGAAAGCCGTTCGTTCTCTATTCGTCCATAATCTTCCTTAAAATTTAGATTAGCATTATTTTCGCGAGGACTTTTGCCGGGTTTTATTTTTAGCGTTAATAATTTGCACAAAATAAATATAATAAAGCCTATTATTGTTAATTTTAAAAAAAAAAACTTGACCTGAAAAAGAATGGACGAAATTAGCGTCACCATTAAATATTTTTGGACATACTATGATTGTTTCCGAAGAATTAAATTTCTTGAAGTACCTTAATATATAAATTTGATATATTTAAGACGCTATAGGTATATATTTGAGTAGAAGTTAATTGAAAGAATAATAAGAAATAGGTGAATAAAGATAATATAAAACCTCATACCATTTAATTCTGAACTTTAAAGCCTTGTAGCGAACAAGCAAAAAAAACCTTACATTTTTTGAAACGTCTAATGCGTTGACGGTATTTTGAAAAAGTGCCGTTTTAAAACCAGCGGCTTATTTTGGCACCCGAAATCATTTTAAGTTAACACTAAATTCTTACGTTTTTTTCGACCGCTGAAAAAAGTTCCTCAATATATATATATATAATAATTTATATAATATATTATATATTATATATATATATATATATATATATATATATATATATATATATATATATATATATATATATATATATATAATATATATATTATATATATATATATATATGTGTGTGTGTTGTATAAAATTTTAAATATTTTATTATATATATATATATATATAATATATATATATATATATATATATATATATATATATATAATATCATATATCGTACTTACTTATTCTGGAAATTCGATATACTGGAAGCATCTATAATATCAATGCAAATTTTTTGACATTGTATTATTATTATTTTAGCTTTCATTTCATTTAGGCCTATTATTATTATATTATTTAGAAATAAGATTAGTTCTTGGAAAGCTTGCTGATATTATTATTTAAAAATAAGAATTAGTTCTTCGAGTTTTAGATGTCGAAAAGTTTCAATTACTTTTTCATTGAAAACTGGTATTTTAAACCATTTCGCTCTCTATTGAAAACATCGCTAATACATGGTACTACATTTAAAGTTTTTATTCTATTCAAAGTCGAGAAACATCTCTCTGCTTCAGACGTTGTCATCGGAGTTGTAATTGCTTTCATATAATAATGTTTTAAAAGCATACTGTCATATACACCAAATTATATAAATTTCACATTTTTTTACACTATTCTTACTCAATCGCTAAATTTATCTTCCTTCAAAATTGGAAAAATTTATCTCACAAAAACAGACTTGCCAAACGTACGTCTTTCAACATAAAAAACAATTATTACGTACGTATTAAAATTATTATAAGATTTTTTCCTATTCCCAATTA
>SEYY01020272.1:2500-5000 GCA_009176605.1 Armadillidium nasatum
ACTTTCCAGGGTTTTACTTATATATATATATATATATATATATATATATATATATATATATATATATATATATATATATATATATATATATATATATATATATATAACTCAATATTTAAAGTTTGTTATAGGGGAATTAAACCCTGGCCCTATAGCATGACATAATTGAAAGTAAAAAAGTTTTTGTTGTGTTGTACGTATGGAATAGGTTTAATCTTAATTCTTTAGTTTTATTTTCGTAACTATAAGGAAAATTTTATGAACTTTGCATGGGTAGAAAAAAAAAAAAAGCTATGCCCAAAAATAATACTTTCATGATTATTGGTATTTGTGATAATTCAAAATTAGTTTGAGCAGCCAACATGAAAAGTTCAAGTATAACAAAATGAATTTCAGTGATTTGACTATTTACAGGTTAATTATCGAGTCATTTTGACAAAATTTGCATAAATTTTTCTCCCATACATGTCTTTGATTTTTGTTGAAAACTTGAGTCCAAACAAGTTTAATTTAATTCAGATTATATGTTCTAAATAACCTTTAACAGTAGTTTTATTCATTTATGTTTATAAAAAAAGCACTGCTGAATAGCCATTTTTATATATGATGCATGCAGTGGTTAGATTTCTCCTGTTTCAATTTTCCAAAAAGTTTACTAAATAATTATTTGCTAATTTCCATATACTTTTTTATATAAAAATATTCAGAAAGGTTCATATTTGTCAAAAAAAATTATAAATACAGTTGTCATGTAATCCCAAATCCCAATTTTTGGCAACTCCTGAAAGTTTAAATTTTGAGTAGTTTTTCCCTTTCTTAACTGTATGTATTGATTTCAATATTGAATGTGAGAATTATATTTAAATGTAATGCAGAAGGGCAAGGGCATTTTGTTTATTTAGGGCTCTGCCCTTCTGACCCCATAAGTTGTAAAGATAGTTTTTTTTTTTTTTTTTTTAACTATATATTGATATTTATGAAACATCAGTCTTAATATTGAGATATTAATCATTAATATAAATATATGGTTCGTTCGTTCCTATACTCCTGTGTCAGTCTAAATAAAATTCTAAATGAAGACGTACATGTTTAGTCAAATTTTTTTTTTTTTTTTTTTTAATAAAATTTTAAGGTTTTTTAAGATATTTATTATTCATTTTAATTTTCTGTTTTCAGTTTATTAATTGTTTGGAATATAAAATGGATATTTAGATTGGCTGCTTCATTTTATTTTATTGTATTAATATTAATTTTTTTATTTTATTAAATAATAATAATAATAATAATAATGATGATAAAAATAATATATTGCCACAATAAAATTTTTTTTTTTTTAATTGAAATGATCATTGTTTACTCTTGTAGAAATTTTCTTTATGATCCATCCCGTCAGTCATTATTATTATTATTATTATTATTATTATTTATTATTATTATTATTATTATTATTATTATTATTATTATTATTATTGTTATTGTTATTATTATTAACTGGTGCATTGTCTACACATAAATTATGTGAGTACTGAAAATACATAAGGAACTCTATGCTTGTCAACTGTGGTGCCTGATTCCGTCTTAGCCAGCCAGCCAGCCACATCTGTTTTGTGGAATTCTCTTTTGTCTTGTCTTCTGGATTTGCCAAAAAAAAAGGAAAAAAAAATTTCAAACATAGCTAATGTACAGCGTTTAGATTTATCAGATTGAAGGTTTATAGTTAACTGAAACATTGTAACTTTTTACCCTAGATTTCATTATATATATATATATATATATATATATATATATATATATATATATATATATATATATATATATATATATATATATATATATATATATATATATATATATATATATATATATATATATATATATATATATATATATATATATATATATATATATATATATATATATATATATATAGGTTGTGAGATTGAATTTGCAGTTGAAAAGCGGTTTCGTGGGTTTTGGATCTACAAAAGCAGCCAGCCAATGAAAATCTAAAGCAGCCAGCCAATGAAAATCCAAGATTGATTGAAAGAGTGAAGCGAGAGTGCGGTTGTACTCAAGCTGCGAAAACAGGTTAGACAACTGATCAGTTGTAAGTACGAAAAAATCATATTTATATTTTTTTTAAGTCTTCCTTTATTTTTTTTTTAATAAAATGTAAAAAAATAATAATAAAATAATAAATAAAAATAATAGAAATAATAATAATCATAATAGTTATAATAAAAATAATAAATATATTATTTATTTGTGGATTGGCAATTCTTGCAATTGAGACGAAACAGTTTGAACGGAAATTCAATTTTCAGATGCTTCCATTTATATCTCCGCCAATTATTCCCTATTTTAATTCCATTTGAAACACCTTTATATATATATATATATATATATATATATATATATATATATATATATATATATATATATATATATATATATATATATATATATATATATATATATATATATATATATATATATATAT